>CM059267.1:6243893-6248893 GCA_030347295.1 Setipinna tenuifilis | reverse complement strand
CAAGCACCAGCCTCTTACCAGCCTCTAATCAGCCTCTAATCAGCCTCTAATCTAGTCTTTAACCAGCCTCTCACCAGCCTCTAACCAGCCTCTCACCAGCCTCTCAATAGCTTCACACCAGTCTCTCACCAGCCTCTAACCAGCCTCTGATCAGCCTCTAACCATCCTCTCACCAGCCTCTAACCAGTCTCTAATCAGCCTCTAACCAGCCTTTAACCAGCCTCACACCAGGCCTCCATCTTACAACTCATTTTTTTTTACATCCACAGCAGGCACCAAAGAAAAAAAAATCACACAGAATGTTACGTAAGCCTAAAATGAGGCATTGTGTAATGCTCACCCGCTTCATGCTCGCTATTCCGCTAAGGCTAAGCACCTCAGTCACCACATTCCCAGTCTGTGCTAGGCTATGCGCAGGATACAGCACATGTGTGTTATACTTAATGGAGAGGCATTGTGCAGGTCATTTTTTTACTTATGACTCAGAAAACAGAAAAAAATGTCAATGAAATAAAAAACCACAAACAAACAAACCCTTTCACATGGCAATAATGTCGGTAATAATGCAGACCCACAGTCACGCGTTACAATTTTACCACTGCAGACACAGTCTAAAAAATAATGGGGCCACTACCGGTTCTTCAGAGTGATGCCATAGAAGAACCTTTTTTAAGTGCTTCAAAGAAATGTTGAGGCAACAGTTCTTTAAAGAACAACCATTTGACGCCGATATGACAAAACATAGCCCATTATGATCTGAGGCTCTGAAGAACCATTTCCAATGTGAAGTACTGTATCTTTCACATACACACTAAAAAATAAAGGTGCTTAAATGGTCCTTTAAATCTTTGGATGGTTCCAAGGAGAGTAAGAGTTTTTCTATGGCACTGATGAACCGTTACTAGCCCCATTGTTTTAGAGTGTACATCACAGCAGTTCAGTTACATTCACCATGCTTGGACACCATTGCATCAGTTGAACTTGTCGGTTGGTCAGTTATTTTTTTCTTTAAGTTGAAATTGGAAAGTTATCTTCAATTAGTTTGACTTTGGAGCTATTTTTTACACGTATCTTAATTAGAAATAAACTATAGACTTTTCCTTATCTTTGTTTCTCTACCTTAGTTTGTGACTTATCACCTAACCCACTGAGATGTCACAGTTTAATCTAAAAATACTGATTAATTACAGACATTAGCTTATCTCAGTCTTTCTTTGTGTTGAAGTCTTACGTGTCTCTTCAGTTGCTTCTGAGTACAAGGCTGAAAATATTCAGTTAAACAAAATGTACAGTGGTACAGTGGTACAGTGGCACCGTGGTAACTGATGCAGCAAGAATCACATTCGTAATAGTTTGGTACTGTCTACCCTATCTGAACAGTGGTATGGCTCTTGAACAGAAAAGTTTTTTAAACATTAATCAGGTTGAGGGTGCTGTGGCACAGAGGTTGGAGCACCTGACCACGAACAAGCAAGTGCCCATGTGTGGACCTCGGTTTGAACCCGGCCTGCGTCATTTCCCAACTTTGTCTCTCCCACTCATGTCCTGTCCAATCTTCACTGTCCTGTCAAATAAAGCCATAAAGAGGCAAAAAAAATACTTTAGAAAAAATTATGCAGGTCAGCATGTTGGCCACTGTGCCTGTGTCCGTCTGATGACAAATCTGTTGTGGTAAAACTATAGCTGGTTATGTAGTTAGACTCTTATTTCACATCATTTGTGTTTTAATTGTGAAATGTGGTGGATTTCAGCTGAGTATGAGATATTAGCACCCAGCTCATGCTTAGCTCACTGATGTCCACGTGCGCTGGAAATATTCACAGCTCTGTGTTATTGAGCGAAATAATTACCTTTAATCTGTTTTTAGTGCCTCTACTCCGGCAGATAAATGCTAAACGGAAAACACTCTCTGAATGATCATAAATCTGTTTGGGATATTATTGTGGGTAAATTGTTGGAATATCAGTTGATGTAGCTCATACAAAGCAGGGTTGCCAATTCGTATGGTCTCTCTGACATAGTAGAGACATGGAGAAAGAATGCACACCCTAACAACAGAAAGGCTTGTTGGCTTACAGTAGGTTACATTACACTTAGCAGACGTTTTTATCCAAAGCGACTTACAAAAAGGAGCACATAAGCTAACAGTGGTGTAGAGTAAGCAGACTACCTTCATACATACAAGGAGATGCATGTGTCTAAATAAGTTTCCCAGAGCAGGGGTACTACATACTATACACATACTTCAGGTGGCCTAGGACATTGGTGACATCAGAGTGCTGCACTGTCGGGGGCTGGGACCGGGACCGGGACCGGGGCAGAGCTGGGGATGCAGGGGATGGGTGTGGGGGCCCCCTTTGAGAGCGGTGCAGTGTCGGGGGCTGGGGCTGGGGCTGGGGCTGGGACCAGGGCTAGGGGATGCAGGGGATGGGTGTGGGGGCCCCCTTTGAGAGCGGAGCGGTGTCGGGGGCTGGGGCTGGGACCGGGGCTTGGGCTGGGAGCGGGGGAGGGATGTGGTGCAGTGGGATGGGGGAAGCAACTGGAGCAGCAGAGAAGGGGAGGGGGAGGGGGAGGGACTACAAGGGGAGTTTGAACATCATGTTCCCCTTTTGTCATGCAGTCTTGACTTTTGCTTGAGGCTTCGTGTCTGTGTGTGTGTGGTGTGTGTGTGTGTGTGTGTGTGTATGAGTGTGTGTGTGTGTGTGTGTGTGTGTGTGTGTGTGTGTGTGTGTGTGTGCGTGTGTGTCTGTGTGTCTGTGTGTCTGTGTGTCTGTGTGTGTGTGAGTAAGTGTGTGTGTGGGTGTCTTTCACTTTCTCCGTTGTGTCTTCAGTGCCACTTACTGTAGGCTAGGTCTTTATAGTGATATGGGGTGTGTGTTTGTATGTGTGCGTGTGTGTGTGTGTGTGTGTGTGTGTGTGTGTGTGTGTGTGTGTCTGTGCGTCTGTCAGTCACAGGAGTCTCACTACTCACTGAGCCTCTCTTAAGCTTTTTAAGTAAAGATTTGTTTGCTTCCTGTGTGTGGGTGTGTGTGTGAAGGAGGGGTATTTGCTCAGTTGTCTGTCGTCTTTTCAGCTGTACAATTTTGAGAGTACATCTGTGTGTAACTGTGCATTTGTGTGTGTGCATGTGTGTGTGTGCGTGCGTGTGTGTATCGATGTGTGTACATGTGTGTATGTTTGTGTGTGTGTGTGTGAGACACGTGTGTTTGTGTGTCTGTGTGAGACAAGGGTGTGTGTGTATGTGTGTGTGTGTGCACTCTTCTGTATGTGTGTGTGTGTTACATACACAGCTGTGTGTATTTGTATGCGGTGCAGCACACTCAGTTTGTTTCTGTGTGTCATTGTGTGTGTACATACAGCTGTGCCTGTGGCTTCATTTGTATGCGCATGGCACACACGCACATGTGTGTGTGAGTGTGTGTGTGTGTGTGTTGGAGGGCGTGTCTGTTTGTCAGGGCGCGTTCTGTGCGTCCCTGGCGGCCCAATTGTTGGCTCTCGGCTGTTTGCCATGGTGACCCAGGCCGGCCGCATCGCTTTTGTCACCTGCTCATCACGCTCCCGCTGAAATAACACTCGATGAGGTAATGGTCCCCAGTGAGCCCTGGCACACACACACACACACACACACACACACACACACACACACACACACACACACACACACACAGACACTCACACACACACACAGACACAGACACACCCACGCACACACATGCATGCACACACACACAGACACACACAGGATCATCTCACATGCAGCATCCTGAGTCTCAGTGGCTTGTATTGTGCTAGACAAGTAGACAATGACTCGTCCCATTGGTCATTTACAGTGGCAAGCCAAGGTGCTCTGAAAATCTAGTGTTTTTCTTATCATTATTTTTTTCAGGTGCCAAATGTATTTAAATATTAAGGAGATTTTCATTATTTTCCCAGATGATCTGCAGCTTTTTTTGTTAAAAGGAAAGATTTGTGGCGTTTAAAATTATTATTAAATTATTTTAAATATTTTAAGAAAACTGGTGAAGGCAGCATAGCAGTTACATGATTGGACTCAATGTCCTTTATCCTTTTTAATTATGTCCTAGTTGCATTTTTGTCTTAGTACTGAGTCTTTGAGCAATCTGTATCAACACGTTGAAGTTCCCACCATTTTCTTTGGCTGGAGAGACTGGAGGCCATCAACAGAAATGCATTAAGTGTATTAGAAGTTGAAAGAGCACGGGCAGCAGTCAATAGGATCCAATATGGAGTCAATGGCTGGCATTGCAGCAATGGACGCCTCTCCTAAGAGCATATGTATATTTATGGTCTGCTCAAATACAATGCTGTTTTCTGATTGGCTGGCGGCGGTATGCAGTAATTACAATGAACCATTCAACTATGGAAAGTAGTTCTAAAATTCTGGCATAAAGTTTAAGCACCGTTCTATATCAATGCCCCATAGAATGGTAACTATAACAACCATCTAGGCTAATTTAACTGTTGCTTTTATGCTCTAATTTTTAACAACAGTTTGCAGACAATGATTACTAATTGTAGAGAAATTATAAAATAGTTTAGATATTCCGACATAACGTTTTAAGTGTTTCCTAAATTCTTCAGTTTGGTAACCAGGCCATAAGCAGGGTAACAGCCTTCGAGATGTGCATTCGACGAAATTAATCAACTTGTTCCGCTTCACATCGGGAAGTTATTCGGCTCCACCAGTGTTGATTAATGCACGGCTCAGCGGCTCTTATCATTTACGTGTATATGCAGTATGTGACCTCCTCTTACAGAGAGATAGAGAGTTAGAGAGAGACAGATAGAGGGAGGGGGAGAGAGAGAGAGATAGAGGAAAAGAGAGAGAGAGAGGTAGAGGAAGAGAGAGGGAGAGTTTGCCCTTCCCATGTGACAGGTGGGAGGGCTATAAAGATGGTGACATTGTTCTGATTGTCTTTGAATGGTTGTTTTGTGTGTGAGTATTAGTCCTTGTCTTCATGTGCACTGTGTGTGTGTGT
>CM059267.1:6226393-6238893 GCA_030347295.1 Setipinna tenuifilis | reverse complement strand
CACACTCAAACACACACAAACACATACGCACATACCACCAGCACCCTCACCACCACTCCCCGACACCTTTGAAGAAGCAGAACACTGAGGTGCAGATGCACTGACATGTTGGCGTCTATTTTAGACGTAGCTTCATCACTAGACGCGTCTGAAACATGGCACGGCTCCCATGTATAGGGGCTGTATGTGTATGTGTGAGGCCATAAGTGCACCACACAGGGGCTGGTAGTGTGGCTAGTAGTGTGCTCTACCTACGGCAGCAGCAGCCCAAAAGGACAGGCTGTTCTTTTCTGATGTACAGTAGGCATGTGCATTCCTGGAAGGGTCATGAGAAAAAACAAAACAGGACTTTTCAGGCAAAACATTTTTTTTTATTTAGAGCAATATGCAAATATTTAGAGAGATGTGCAAAAAAAAGACAGATTCTGTATTCCTGTGAAAACCTTGTGAAACAATCAACATGGTAATATTTTTTATTTTTGGAAAATGGAAAATGGAAACAGCTTCTCAAATTTTATGAGGAAGTGTATGCTAATTGCGACTGTGCATGTGGTGAGAGCAGAGAGGAAACTTGCAGGAACAAAAAAAAGCTTTCTGTGGACCAGTTTTACTCATTTGCAGATTATTAGAAGCAAATCGGACTTTTGTTCTCCTGTTCGCCCTGCCATCTGTTTTTTCCCTACATGTTCCTACACTGTTGACTAGATTGTTTCTTTAATAACTGCAGAAACCTGAGTACTTTTTGAGTGGCGCATTACTCCCGAGTATTATATCAGTTTGATGACACCCTGTCGCCGTGTATATCTGTTTGCTTTCTTTCCTTTCCTTTCCTTTCCTTTCTTTCTCTTCTTTTTCGTTGGTTAGCGGTTTTCATGATTCGATTTAATTGCTTCTCCATTAAATCAAATGTACCATTGCATGATTCATTTCAGTTGTGGCCAGTGATTAAGCGTTAATTGTGTGATCAGGCGTCGGGTCGTAACATGTGGAGTGCGAATGCACAGCATGCACTTCCTGCAGACTGGCCAAGTCTCTGTACTGGGTCATGTACTGTATTGTACAGTACAATATGTCTGGGCCTTGTGTTCTTTCTCAGTGCAGATACAAAAGAACAAGACTGGCAGAAAATATGAAAAAAAGGTTTTCATAAGATCTTTACCTGTCGTTCCAGCTCTGTATAGATATTGTCTTGGTCTGACAAGGGTATACAGGACGTATACATCCACCCACCTCCCTGTAAAGACATACAGTACACAACACATCTCAACAACTTCAATTTTCGTGCTTTGGAAAAGCTGTTATTTTATGAACCTGATCCACTACTTTGGTAGTTTGGTCGTAACCTTTTCAGCCAAATCTTTTGTTGAGGAAGAATGAACAGAGGAAAACAATGAACGAATGAGGAAAATGGGCCCATTGCGTGAGCTCATCAAGCATAACTCATAATCTGGGTAATTTCAGGTAACGGGAGGCTGCTAAATTATTGCAGACAGTGGACATATAAATCTAACCCAAGAACAGCCTTTGATTAAAAACCTGTGATAAAGCAGAACTCATAAAATATTAACGCCGGCTCCAATTTCCTCCTCTCCTGTAGCTTCGTGCCAGTGTAAGAAACCAGTACAAACCCACAGGGCCAAGTCTGGGCTGAGTCACTGGACATGTAGTTTATCAAGACATCACCGGATCTCTGTTTATGACCTCATTTAACTAAAAGCAGTATGCTTTGTAGTAGAAACACAGCTAACTAGCTGTGTTTGACTCTTTTTTGGCGGTGTTTTGCAAGATGATTTTAAATGAAAAATATAGTTTAATTAGAAATACATTTTCTAACAATGAGTATATCAGCAAAGGGGAGGGAGGGAGAGAGGGAGAGTGAGTAGGAGTCAGAGAGAAAGAGGGACAGAGAGAGAAAGAGAGAAAGGGGGGAGAGAGTGAGAGAGGTGGAAAGAGAGGAAGTGTGTGTGTTTAAAAGTGAGAAAAATGGCTAGGGGGTTGGGCAAAGGTTAAGTCAGACTGACTGGGACACAATGTGTGTGTGTGTGTGTGTGTGTGCGTGTGCGCGTGTGCACGCGTGCATGTGTGTGCATTTGCGTGTGTGTGCGTGTGTGTGTGTGTTTATAAAACCCCTCTCCACAATGCAATAACCAAATGTGAGTGCCTGTTTTGTGACCTCTGTGCCTCACCTCTGAGAGGGCTCAGATGCTCTTTTGACTGGGCCACTCTGCTCTAATTTGTTCTGTCCCTGCTGTAATTACCATGCCGGCTCAAGTTTTCAGCTGCCGGCCATATTCACCCGCTTTTTTTTCCCTTTGTTTTTTGCACTCCCATTCCTGGTACTCTGCTGGTCTTCTTGTGTGTGTGGCTCTTGTCCCCTTGCTGTGCCATTGAGATTGACATGCCCCCTATCTCTGCCCCCCCCCCCCCCCCTGTACAGATCACAAAGCAGCAGCTGCAGACTGTGAAGGACCGATTCGAGTCTTTCCTGAAAGGAGACACCCAGATCGTGGCGGATGAGGCCTTCATCAACGCCGTGCAGAGCTACTACGAGGTAGGGTATGGTCCTGCTGCCAACCAGGGGGATTGGGGTGTGTGTGTGTGTGTGTGTGTGTGTGTGTGTGTGTGTGTGTGTGAATGTGTGTGTGTGTGTGTGTGTGTGTGTGTGTGTGTGTGTGTGTGTGTGTGTGTGTGTGTGTGTGTGTGTGTGAATGGGTGGGGGGTGGTGGGTGTAAAGGAGCAGATGTGCAATAATGGCCATTTGGCTAATCGCCTGTGTGCACAAGATCCAAAAACATCGCCACATGCCTTGTGCACCCAGAAAGACGATGGATGAGTGATTTAATAACCCGTGTGATTTTACTCACAATCATGAGTTTTTCCAAAAAAAAAAAAAAAGTCATGTCTGTGTATTAGCCATAGTTGCTTAAGAACACATAACACACCATTGTTTTTCAGGGAGCAGCTGCCAAGACTCCTGTTTTTTTGTCCACAGGTTTCTACGGTATTCATAGTCCAACTCCCTCTCATTTTGTCTCAGTAATCATACATAATTTACAAGGTCCAAACTTATTTATTAATCATATTAATAGTACTATTAATCATTGCTGTTGTCAGACAAATCTCCTGGATTTATCAAATCTCCTGGACAAATCTCCTGGAGCTGTTCAAATGTTAGTAGGTATATTTTAGGGGGTGTATCAAAACTGATAACTATTAACTCCTGTGCATGACATCAGTGGGAATGTACAGTATATGTCAACATTTACAAAGCAAGGATTGTTTTAAAAAACGGCTCTTCAAAAAACCCGAACCTTACTTGCGTTTCAGCTGCCAGCCTCACAGAGGTAGACTTATGTGAAGCCAGCTTTGTTTACAGTGCCGCAGCTACGAGGCCCTGGCTGATCAGAATGGCTTTGCGTGACTCAATTAGCATAGCGATGAGGGTTATGAAGACCTCTCCCGGGACGGTTAAAAGCTTTCCGCGGCGGTGCCAGCGACGTGCTGCCATCGAGGAGTGTCACTTCGCGCTGGCCTAGATGATCATCCGTCACCGGTAATGATGAGGTCATCATGTCACGCTGAGCTGAGCTGAGCGCCTCTCCTCTCCTCTCCCCTGCGCGGAGCCGAGCGAGCCTGCTTAGCCGTATCTGTGTTTGACTGATGGCCGGCTAATGGTGGTTTTAAATGGGCTAGCCGCTAATGTTCACGTAGCATCTGACACGGGCTCATGAAGAGTGGCAGGTCGTTGACTAGTGATGAATCATTTAATATGAGACAACAATTAAAGCAAAAATAATTAATTTATACAATTACGATACGATATGATATAATACAATATAATATGATATGATACGATACAACTTATTTTGCCAATCAAGACTGAAATTCTTATTGTACCCCTAGGTGGTCTGTTTTAGGACAAGGACATACATGTCCCTATGCAAAAAAACATATAACATGTAGGCCTACCTTTAAAATGACATTATGCATGTATCTTCCCATGACACACCATATTAAACACATACACAAGTACAGACTCTCATGATAGCGAATACACAAATACAGATCCTTATGACATATAGCATCTTACAAAAATGGATCATCACAGATCACACATCTTTTTACTCACACCTACACACCTATATTGCAAATCATACTTGTAACTCTGGAATAGTATGGATTTTATCTTAGTTGGAAACCACATCAATTTAATAGAATTTAAACATGACATGTTAAATAAATGTAACAGCCACATAGAATTATTAAAATAAATTAAAAACTAAAATGTAGCATGAAATATTGCATATTGGTAATAAGGAGGAGGCCTTGATCATGAAGGGAGGTAATGAACAGGGGAAGCAGTGAAGTTAGCAGCTCCGTTCGCTTGGTAGGACATTCCCCTGCTTAATGCCTTTTATATGGCCCAGCCTCTGGTTAAGTAGCCCTACAGCAACCATTGACTTGACAAAGGGGGATGACAATTATTATTTCATTTATTTGCCACAGGATATGAACCTGTATCAAATCAGAGATAATAACAAAGCTAATGAGTAGAGGTATGAGGTATACGTCTTTTCTCCTTGCAGCAGATTTTTACCCCACTAACCTGTCTGCGTTACAAGTGCAAGGCCTCCCGGCCACCACATTTAACAGTACAGCACACCATGTTGCTGATGATTATGCCCTGCCCTACAGCACAAAACACCCCCAGGCAGCCATTGTGGAACAGGAGCTCATTACATGACAAGGAACAAAAAGAGGAACTGCTCTACTCTGCTCTCCCAGCCTTATGCTAAGGTACCAATAGCTGTAGCTGAAGCTATCACTTCACAGCATATCCTGAATGCAAGCAGAGAACACAGCAACACGCTGAGGTTGGACATTCCCCAAGATGAGTGTATTATGTTATGTACTGTATACATCTAACAACTACACCACCCCCGAAACGCTCTTCCTTTTTGGATGGGTTTATAATAAGTACAATTAGGCAGAAGGTGTAGAAGGAGCAGCCTCTGAGGACCACCATATGAACAATGGCTCTGTCACTGGGAAGGCCCCTTGTGGGCGAGCCTGTGTGTGTGTGTGTGTGTGTGTGTGTGTGTGTGTGTGTGTGTGTGTGTGTAGGCAACCCAGCCAGCTCTTCCTCCAACCTTCCTTCTTCTGGCTCTGCTCTGGGATGCACTAACACCCCTGCTAGCCAATTAGCACGGCGCTGTGATGACACTCAGCCCATTGGGGCCTGGATCTGCTGGGTGAGCACATCGCCTATGGGAGTGTAGCTGATGCCCTCCCCATAAAACAAGCAGAGCCTTTGATGTAAAAGCATCCCCGTTGACCCCCTGCCTCCAGAACATTTGGGTCCGATCCCTGTTTTCGGTTCTACTCAAAAGTGTGTGTGTGTGTGTGTGTGTGTGGATGACAAGCGAGCGAGCGGGGGTACTGTACTGAATTAACTGGAAGGATGAAGTGCTTTTTATTTCAGCTGAAATGCCCGTGGAAGGGAAAATGGCTCAGCGCGCTGCCAAAGAGTCACGGGGAAAACGGCTGCCTGGATCCAAACCAGGTTGCAATTTAAAGACCCATTCGTCTTCCCCATCTCTGGAGGGGGTCGAGGGAGTGAGATGGGGAGCGAGTGAGGTGGGGGGTGAGGTGGAGGGTAGGGGAGGAGGTGGGTTAAGAGGAGTCTGGATAAAATGCCAGGGAGATATAACTGCTGGACCTGTGACTCTACTGAAACAACATAAATCAAAAATGACTCAGTCTTCCACCATTGGAAAAACTGCACTGTGGTGTGGACATTAGCAGGGCCAATAGATGAACAAACCACAGAGTTGCCTATTGTGGTTCAAGGGGGTGTGGATGATGTTAAGTATGCATACCTTTTCTAATTAAAATCTGAGACATCACTCAAGGGGTGCCACATGAAAATGGGATTTTTTCTTTTTTTAAGATAACAAATTCATTTTTGCAAACCATTTTTTTTTTTTCTTGCGGGGGTTCTTTTTTATTTTAACATTTAAAATTTTAAACACGCTGCTCGAGTCTCGAGTCTTAATGGCCTTCCCATATTACTGCAGTTCATCACTTCAGGGATTGAACATTTATAGTGACACTTATTTTTTATTTATAAAGCTCTCCCTGTGACCAACATCTACCTTCAGGCAGCCCTCAGACGGTTTACTCGTTTGCTTTCACAATTTCTAAGTTAAATAAATGAAAACACACATGTGAGCGACAAAATGTGAGCTTATGGACCACTTTATGTTAATAGACGCCAGTTAGACTTTACTCTTGATCGCATCATATTAGCTTCTCTGTGACCACAGAAGTACAAAATGAAAAAAAAAACCATAACCTTTTGATGATTATTTTTCATGTATGTCTCATCTGGGACTTGGCGAATCCTCAACTGCTCTGCCATTTCATGTGTAATTGCAGATGAAGTCGTTAAATATTTAATCACAATTGCAACTAGGTTATTAAAGCCACAACAACACACAACACTAGCTGTCTTGATTGATAAACTTGCCTCTACACTCTAAATCTTGTCTGTCTTTTCAAAATGGATGATTTCATATCTCAGGGGCTATTAGGCTTTGTAATAAGCCAGCTAGTGTTTCAGCATGGTCCACCCACTGAATAAATGGGGTGGTCTTCAACAGTGGGTAGGCGTGGTGCTTTTATGAGACTGTATTAATCACTGATGAAGACAGACAAAAACATCTGTTGTATAACATGAAAATGACTTAAAAAGGCAACATTTTGTTTTATTTGATTGCATGATAGCTCACATGCTGGCAGAACCACTGTCACCAGAGGACCTCCAGGGCCCTACAGCTGTTAAAGAGCTCTTCATCATCTGCATACTGTAGTATCATCATCAGCACTGTAAAGACATTCAACGTTGGCTTGGTTATGTCCCCATCTGAACTTACAACATACAATGGGGAAATTGTCAAGCACCTAAATTGGATCTGGGCTTACTTACTTTACTTTATTTGAATAGGGACAGATACATTTCATGTACTGGACTAAGCAGCAGTCCAACAGAAAGTATCACAGCATTTATAGCCACAGGCTAATTTCCAATGCCCGTCCCTAGAAGGGCTTTAATCCTACAACTCCCATAACCACCTAGGAACTTATGTACCAAATGACGGTGGGAGTTCCTAGGTGGCTATTATGTTACTTCCTACTCTCTCCCTACTCTGGTCATTGCTGCTAACTCAGTTAAGCAGAAGTGGGGTATTTGGCTTTGTTATGTCCCCATCTGAACTTACAGCATACAGCAGGGAAATCGTCAAAAACCTAAATTGGACCTGGGCTTTAATCCTACAACTCCCATAAGCACCTAGGAACTTATGTACCAAATGACGGTGGGAGTTCCTAGGTGGCTATCATGTTACTTCCTACTCTCTCCCTACTCAAGACATTGCTGCAGAAGCAGAGTATTTTGCTTGGTTATGTCCCCATCTGGCAGGGAAATTGTCAAGAGCCTAAGTTGGATCTGGGCTTTAATCCTACAACTCCCATAAGCACCTAGGAACTCCCACCTCCATTATGTACGGTTACTCCCTACTCTCTACTCTCCTACTCAGGACATTGCTGCTAACTCAGCCAAGCAGAAGCAGGGTATTAGCTTTAGCTGTTAGCTAGGCCAAAGAGACTTCAAAAGAATATACAGTAGCCGCTGACTTAACATAAGTTCTTTTATTTCCCTTTATTACCCCTGTTTCAGCCCCATGGCCCTCGTCAAGCTGTGCCCAAAAATAAAATAATGTTGAAATTATTTTTTAAAAGACTGTAAATCACATATTGTGCTCAAAGGTGTTACGATGTGCACATGTATGCAGTTCATTAGCATCTGATTATTTATGAGATTTCCTGCTCATATAAAGTGAGTAACTCTCATCTATGAGAACAGGAAAAGGAATATCCTCGTGATTATTTGTCAAAGCAGTTGTTTGGAGCTGTGACTGTGGTAGAAATTCAGCAGTGACAGGCATGCCTCTGCATGCTGGGTCACACTGCAGGGTGCTAGGAAACACAAAGTAATTCACTTGAGATTTGAAAGTTTGCTCTTCTATATTTATGGTGAAATGCTGCTTTCAGGTTCCAGCTTGTCTCGTCAACACATGGCCTGGTAGACCTGTATTTGTTTGCTTGGCCTATTTTCTTATGGTGTCTTGGGAATTCATAGGCCAGAGTCTAAGACCCACACCAGGCTTATTACCTCTGCCAAGTAGGTTATGTTTTATCCGACGTTTATCTGTCTATCTGTCTGTCTGTCTGTTTGTTTGTTTGTCTGTTAGCAAAATAACTCAAAATGTCATGAACGTATTGTTCTGAAATTTGACAATATGTCAGCATTGTCACTGCCTCGAAGTGATTCTTTTTTTTGATGAAAATTGTTTTATTGGTTACCTCACAGAAATAAAACAGTAAATTACTGTTTAAACTGCTTGGTGGGGGTACTCTCAAGTATACATTCAACATTGAGACATGTAGTGAACCAACAGACTCAATAGGTTTGAGAAAACACACTTTCTTAATAGCGAGAAGCAAGAGATCACAAGACAAAGAAAGTGTTTATGAAGTCAATTTCCTATCTAAACCCAATTTCACGAAATATGTAGTTACTGCCATTTGGGTTCATAGAGACAAGCTTTGTTTGGTTCCCGCAGGTCTTCCTAAGGAGTTGTGACTCTACTGAAACAACATAAATCAAAAATGACTCTTCCTTAGTGACTCTACTGAAACAACATGAACCTAAAATGACTCTTACACCATTGTGTGGTCCCGGTTTCAGGTCTTCCTGAAGAGTGACCGCGTGGCCAAGATGGTGCAGATGGGCGGCTTCTCGGCCCTGGACTGCCGCGAGGTGTTCAAGCGGCACATCGAGAAGCGTGTGCGCAGCCTGCCCGAGATCGACGGCCTGAGCAAGGAGACGGTGCTCAGCTCCTGGATGGCCAAGTTCGACACCATCTACCGCGGCGACGAGGACCCCCGCAAGGCCCAGCAGCGCATGACGGCCAGCGCTGCCTCGGAGCTGATCCTCAGCAAGGAACAGCTCTACGAGATGTTCCAGCAGATCCTCGGCATCAAGAAGTTCGAGCACCAGCTTCTCTACCAGGCCTGTCAGGTACGTACAGCAAGCTCTCCTTATGGTGTCCGTTGTTTTACATTACATTACATTACACTTTATCCAAAGCGACTTACAAAAAGGAGGACATAAGCTAACAGAGGTGTAGAGGAACACAGAGTAAGCAGACGACCTTTATACATACAAGGAGATGCATGTGTCTAAGTAGATTTCCCAAAGCAGGGATACTACAGACACCCATATGTCCTACACAGGCAGAACTATATATGCCTCAGGTACCTAGGGAGGTCGTTTAGTCCTGGAAATTTTGGTAACACCTGTGGGTAACACTTTCTATGATGCCTGTATTCACAAGGCACTATAAACACATTCACAAAGGCTTATAATGCATTCATAAAGTAGGTAAGGTATCCATACCTATTTATGCATACTCCTAAGGCATTATAATGCAATGTCATAAGCCCTATTCCAATTTCGAGTGACAGTGCATTCTTGGTTATAAAGCTTTACCTGCTACAGGTGCAATCATGAAAATGTATAAATAGTTATCAACCATATTTAGTTATAGTTATCAACCATTTATAAGCTTTATGAAGGCATTATAACCTTTTATGAATGTCTTTATAGAGTCTTATGAGTACAAATGTCATAGAAAGTGTTGCCAAAATGGCCGTTTTATGCATCAGTCAAAATGTCTGATCAACAGCAACATAGAGTACCTGTTAAAGTGAAGATAACTGGGTGTGATGGACTCCAGTGCATGTATTTACAGTTTTTTTTTGTTGTTGTTCACTAAGTTGAGCTAAGGGTACATTACAGAATTAGTGAGATGCGAATGACGCAGTGCAGGATGCTTCTGGAACACCTGAACAAAAAGAGGTCCCACAAAAATATAACCTGCTGCATCAATTTTTTAAAATGGAGCTCAGATGACAGAAAGGCTCTTGCGGTTTTGCCTAACAGATTCATTTCTGTTGTTATGAACATAAAGTACATTTTGAAAATGTAGTCCCAGCGTGTGCTGCTCTTATCCACTTCAGGGATATTCGAGTATGAGCTTCAGTGAATAATCGCCTTGTTTTTGAAAAATCAAAGGTCAAGGGGTGTTGTCTGATGATTTGAGCACTGTGCATAACTGAAACTAAACTTTTTAGCTGCATTTGTTGTAAACGATTAACTAAACATCTGTCATAAAGGTTAACTCTATCTTGATTTTAAAGAGCCTTTGTTAATATGCAATAGGAGGCTTACTTAGTCTTACTTAGTCATTGTGGTGTCTGGTCCTTACAATGGTAAGGCCTTATGATATAACAGCAATGATAATTGGGGAAAAAAGAAAGCTAAAAAAAAAACATGTGAGCACAGCACACACACACACGCACACACACACACACACACACACCACCACCATCACCCACCAACCCCAGCCTCCAGTCCCCCATTCCCATCACAAGGCCTGCAGCTCTCTCTCTCTCTCTCTAGCTCTTCCTCTCTCTCGCTTCCCTTCCCTCCAACCTTTGAAGATGAACAACCTACTTTTCCTCTGCTCCTGGCTGCTACTGCAGGGTCCCAAATTTGCATGTACTTTTTATTCCCCAACTCGTTACTCTAACCAGATCTGTCTCAGGCTGAGAGTGCTGGGAGAGTGGAGCCAAAAATGGAGACATCTTTATTTGCATATGTGAGAAGTATTTAATAATGATCCGCCATTTGTAGAAATTGAAGTTTATTCATTCAAAAAGCACAAAAAAACAGTAGCAGAAGTGTGATGATAGTGTGTTTTTTTAACATACTCAAAAATGGTTATATGTTGCCTAGATATTACTACAGTGCCTGACAAAAGTCTTGTCGCTTATCCATTTTGTAGAAACAAAAGCTTATAATCTTACTTTTAATTAATCCATTGGTTTTAGAAATGTCTCATATGAAAGCTAAAACTCTCCTAAATTATGTGAATATACTGAAAATAAATTTGCTTTACTGAAGAAAGATTGATAATTTAATGAACACAGAAAGGTCAGATTTTGGCAAGACAAAAGTCTTGTCGCCTTGTCATATGATGCACCCAATCCTAGATTACAGCCTCACCTGTGATCAGTTATTGATAGTGTACAGTTAGCGCGCTAATCAGGTGGAGCCAAACTCTCCTCTGTTATTGTACCTCAAGAGGGGCTAGCTGGAGCCAGGCAAAGCAAATTGGTCTGCCATAACTTTTTACAGTCACCCAAGGTATTCTTTATGGTTAAAAAAATAAAAAATATTCCATTTTGTTTAACTCTAATTGAATAGTTGAAATTAATTTCAGTTCAAAAATCGGGAGCAAGTCCATCATAAGTCTGAAGCCATATGTCTTCCTAGCTGAGGGCAACGCATTCTTCCATATACCACCTTTAAGAATGTAAATCACTTTTCAGTCAACATAGGAACTACACAGGAAGTAAGGCTTTATCCTACATCTCCTATATACACGCATTAACACATGTACTGTACAGTACTTCATGAATAACACATCGTTTTATGCAGACTGTGACAAATATCCCTAAATCTTTGATGTTAGGCATACATAAGAACATAAGTCTGACTCTGAGTCGAGTCTGCACTCACCAGCTATGTTCTTTTATTTTTCATTTTGCATTGGACAAAACACAGCCTAAGAGTATACTGCTGTTTGGATGAGAAAAACAAGATGTTAATTCTCTGCCCCTGACATTTTTATGGACGGTGGCGGTTTGGCCTCTCCATCAAAGCGCAGACAAGCAGGATGCCATTGACCCTCTGGCAAAAAAAAGGGGGCCGGCTATTTCTCTGAGAGACACCATGTGATTGGTTGGCACAATCTTCTGTGTGTGTTCTCATGCATGCTGTTTTTTCATTTCCTGTTTGAGAGCCTACAGTACATACCTGTTAATTCTACATATGGGGGAGGGTGTTCACTTTCGGTTTCTAATCACAGTAGTAATAACAAGTCAAGCTGCAGCTCTGTATTTTCCTTCATTATTATTATCCTTCCTCGAGCCTCTCTGCCTGAAGTGCTCTCGTGTGTTGCTCATGTTCTTGTGTACCTGATTCAGCTGTTTTGTAAATAATCCTCAAAGCCTTTGGTCTATAACCATCTAAGCGAAAGAACACTGTCTTGGGTTATTTAATTCCCTGCAGGGACACAATGGCTCTTTGTTGTTACTGTAAACACAACAGATATCTACAGTATCTGTGCACTTCACAAAATGCAGAGGCTTCTGCAAGTAGATTGCAGCTGGTTGCACTCGTCCCTCTTGTTCTAGAAACTTCTAACCAGTCCTCGATTTCAGATGATTTGGGAGGAAAGGGAAAAAAAAGATCTGAGAGGGGGAAACAGTGCTCGCGCCATGCCGCGCTGCGCCGTGCTATTTTGGTCTGG
>CM059267.1:6198893-6208893 GCA_030347295.1 Setipinna tenuifilis | reverse complement strand
GAAGTTTCCCAAGTTTGTGTCGAAGGAGATGGAGGCCATGTACATCGAGGAGCTCAAGTCGTCCGTCAACCAGCTGATGGCCAACCTGGAGAGCGTGCCGGTGTCCAAGGGCGGCGAGTTCAAGCTGCAGAAGCTCAAGAAGGGTCACAACACATCAATCATCGACATGGGCCAGGAGGACGAGAACCAGCTGTCCAAGTCTGATGTAGTGCTCTCCTTCACGCTGGAGGTAGGCTGGCGGCTGGGGCCAGGGCCAGGGCCAGGGTTGGGGCCAGGGATGGGGCCAGGGATGGGGGGGGGGGGGGGGGGGGGGGTGTCAAGGCTGCTGCAGTATCATGTGGACTGATGTGACTGTCCATGGCGTGAGATGGCTGTGTCGTACAGCAGGGACAAAGATGGTAGATAGGCAGAGCGTGATACTTGATGACAAGTAGGGTGGCTAACCGTTCAGTAAAATATGTATTTGGAAGATAAAAAATATGCCCCATATTGAATACATACGAAATGCACCCTGTGCCGTATGTTTGACAAGCAAGTCATTACAAAAACCATGGGGGGGAGTTGGCTTGGCACTAGTCGTGATAATATGACTGTCTGAACGTGACTGTGGATGACGACAAAAACCATGACATCATCAAAATTACAGATTAGACGACCAGAAAGTGGGCAACCCTAATGACGAGCCACTTTTCTAGAATCACGATTGCATCAGTGGACGGGAGGGGGGCATTTTAGGAAAATGTCGTGATAGTATGACTCTCAGAACGTGACTGTCGATGACGTGAGATGGCTGCGTCATCGAGCAGTGACACAGATAGAGTAGTTAAAGCAACAATTCAATTTTTTGGGAAATAGGCTCATTTTTCACCTCCCTGTATTACTTTGGGTGCAGAAAAAAACAGTGTTCAGGTTTTTCCATTTTGTTTTTTTCCTACGCAGTATGTTTTCCTCAGCGCATGCTGTTAGATCCCCCCCAGCTCTGCTGTTGTGTGCTGCCCCCGTGTCTGATAAATGTAGTGTGTAGCTTCTAACCTTTTCAATGGGGTTACATAAAACACGATTGTACCTCTACCCGATTGTATTAAAATGTGGCAGTAGAAAACAGAACGAGTGTGAAGCGGAATTCTTAAGAATCCGTTTTAGAGTCATGGGCGAGAATAAAGTTTTGTCACAATTTAAAATGCTCTCAGAATTAAGGGAACCCCTTACATAACACGTTGGGTTGCAGAGAGACAAATCTTTACTGATATACATTGTGGTTTTATTATTTTTGGAGGGGACAACAACAATCAGTGGAAACAAAACTCTTCCACTCTCTGAGGGCTAGTTACAAACTTACAACAGTCAAAATAAAAGATGTAAAGAGATGTCCCTTAAGCAGTGTATACAAGCTCACTTAGATGTGTAGCAGGGCCCTGTTGATAAACAGTGATGCCGCAGCAGGGAAATTTAAGACTAAAAATAGGGACATTGACAAACGGATATTTTTCTGTCATCATGCACTCAGATTAGTAGTCATTCCACAGCCTCTTCTTTTCCTTTCCCATTTGTCGTCGGGCTACAAAGTGATCTCTTCAAAGTCGCCTGTTGGACGGCACAGCAAGCAACACCACTAGTTTGCCATTTGTCCTGATGATTGTAAATAAACAATGCCCAGAATGCCTAAGCTCTGTGTACACAGCCCATAAGTCTGAATGGATATGAATAACACAGATGCCTGGGTCGTTCATCGACCAAGAGCAGCGTTACGAGCGCCCGCCTCAGAGCAGAGCGTACTGTGATGTGTACTTTAGGACTTTAAGACTTAAAGGCTTTTTATGAAGCATTAGTCACACAACCATCCCATTCTCCCCCATAGTACATAGCCCCTGAATCACAGATAACAGACCTGCCGGTAGTGCAAGTAGTAGCATTGCTCTGAAGTTCTGAATGTGCAGTTTTTTGCCATTTGTTTCTGTGACATCCTGCAAGGCACACTAGGTACTTACTGTGGAATGCAAATAGATCCACTGTGAAGTATCTTGTGGCCAGAATATTCTTGTGGTCTGTGTATGCTTTGGTAATGTCTTCATTGTGTTCGTTAATTTGCTATCTTGTGGTGTGGTATTTTAAATAAGTAAGACAATCGATGAGTTCATTGCTCCCTGTACACTTATGCAAAATCAGCAGTTTCTGGATGCAGGCTTAATGATGGCACCCGGGTTACAGAGGGACAATCAGGTCTGTCGCCAAGAGAGACACCACACCTCCCACAGGCATATACTACTCCTCCTTTTACTCCTTCTCCTCCTCCTTTTCCTTCTCCTCTATCTCCTCCTGCTCCTTCTCCTCCCCCTCCTTCTTTTCCTCCCCCCCCTCCATCTCCTCCTTCTCATCCTCCTCATACTCTACCTCCACCTCCTCCTGTTCCTTCTCCTTCTCCTCCAACTCCTCCCTCTTCTCATCCTCCTGCCCCTCCTTCTCCTCTTACTCTACCTCCACCTCCTCATTCTCCTCCTCTTACTCTATCTCCTCCTTCCCCTCCATCTCCACCTCCTCCTCCCCCTACTCCTCCTCCTACTCTACCTCCACCTCTTCATACTCTACCTCCACCTCCTCCTCCTGCTCCTCCTTCTCCTTCTCTTCTTACTCTACCTCCACCTCCTCCTCCTCCTCATTCTCCTCCTCCTACTCTACCTCCTCTTCCCCCTCCTCCTCCTCCTCCTTCCTCTCCATCTCCACCTCCTCCACCCCCTACTCCTCCTCCTACTCCACCTCCACCTCCTCCACCTCCTGCTCCTCCTCCTCCTACTCTACCTCCTCCTACTCTACCTCCTATTCCGCCTCCTCCTCCTGCTCCTCCTGCTCCTCCTTCCCCTCCATCTCCTCCTCCTCCTCCTCCTACTCTACCTCTACCTCCTCCTCCTCCTTTAATGTCGCCTCATGTCTGTGTGGTCTCCTATAAGACAGTGACATTTACAGTGCAGTCTGCCAGATGCTAAATGACAACACACTCAACTGTTTTTCCCACAGATGATCTTTGAGATGTTTGCTTACCTTGCAGTTTTAGGGCTACATGCCAGACACACACACACACACACACACACACACACACACACACACACACACACACACACACAAACACACACACACACACACACACACTTCAGGGGAATTTGGGGATAATTATGCCTTCTCTGTTTGCCTCTCTTCCCTCGGCATGTGGGTGTAACTCAGAGGGGTGATTATGGCGCTGTGCACAGCAGTGATTTAGGTAGCACTCACTCCGCCGCTAACCTATATACCATACATCTCCGGAGAACCAAATCCAGTTAAATCAGAGCACAGTTTGATTACAACACAGTGATGGGGGCATTCTCTAAGATGAGTGATCGACCTGCTATTTTTTCCTGGGAATCAGTGCGTAGTCTAACCCCAGATTCCGATTCCATTATTGTTTGTTTAATTTACTGTAAACAGGTCCAAGAGGCATGTAATGTAAATCAGGCTATTGGTTTTCTTTTTCTGTCATCACAGAAAGAGTTCAAACGTTGTCCTCAGTACCCTGTGTGGCTTAGTTTGTACAGTCTAACTCAATTACGGTGCGGAAATGACACAAAGGGGCTACTCGAAGCCCGAATGTGACAGCATAACAAGACGCTGTGGTGTTAGGGAAATTGCCATCTATGGTATTAACAAAATAACTGCTGACCCTAGCCGGAGACTTGGCAGGGACGGTGGTGATGGGTGGCACAGCAAAAATCAATCTTGGTGTCTCTCCATTCAGACAGTACGCTATTCATCTGCTTCAAGCTGAAGATACTGTTGAAATAGCACAATTTAGCAGAATCGAGTCCTAAAAAATACTGTTTGAAGGAACTGAATTTAACTCTGAAGTTTTGAAGGTACTTTGAGGTTATGTTTTCAAATGTAAATGAATATAACTTGAAATGTAATGATGGAGCAGCAGTAGAGTGGAAAAAACAAATGAGGTCAGACCTCAGCCACCACTGCTACAGTGCATTTGACCTTTCTTACATCAGTGAAACATTTGCAGGTAAACCTTGTACAGGCTCCAGGGTTGTTTTGTTCCTACCGAAACATTGGCTCATTGCCGTGTACCTCTAATGACAAGCTGAAAAAAAAAAAGAAAAGAAAAGAAAAAAGCCCTCCGGAGTGACTGGGAGTCCTGTGCTGTGCTGTGTGCTGTCTGACTGACTGACTGTGCCTCGGTGCTGCCCCCTGCAGGTGGTGATCATGGAGGTGCAGGGCCTGAAGTCGCTGGCACCCAACCGCATTGTGTACTGCACCATGGAGGTGGAGGGGGGAGAGAAGCTGCAGACCGACCAGGCCGAAGCCTCCAAGCCCACGTAAGGCCCTTGCCAAACCACTTACGCCGCGCCCATAGACACATTATGTGCTTAATGCTCTTTTCACACTCACTAACTCTGCTGACTACTTAGATTTTCATTACATTTCCAGTTAATATATCCATAAAAAAACACTTGCCACAGAGACAAATACTGCATAAGTTACATTCCCGTGACATTTGCAGCAATTGCGTCAATTTCCATCACAAAAAAAAAAAACTTTTTTGTCACAAAAAAACATGGTTGTAGTAATACCTACACCTACTTGCTTACACTATTCCGGTTATACTTAGATGATTGTCTTCCCCCTTTTTTCGAAATTAGACACTTACATTTCCATAAATTCACAGACATGGCTGAGTTGAGACAGGCTGTGTTGGTGTTTTTTATTTAATTATTATTTTTTTCCTGAAAGCGCAGGTATATAATGGAACACAAATGCATGTCATCACAGCCCGCTGCACTCCAGAGCACTTAGTGGGAGATTGTGTTTGGTTTCACGGCTCTCTGGAGCTCTGGTGGCAAACACTAAAAAAAACAGGAGCTTGGTAGATTCTGCACCCCCCCCCCCCCTATACACACACACACACACACACACACACACACACACACACACACAGCCGAGTCACCAGTGCCCACGCACCGGCCGATGGTGCCCAGACTGGCATTAATGCCTGAGGATGAGTGGAGTGGAGAGTGAGAGAGTGGGATCATATGCACATGCGCGAGAGTGAGAGAGTGAGAGAGTGATCTTATATGCACATGTGTGAGAGAGTGCGACAGTGAGAGAGTGGGATCATATGTACATGTGCGAGAGTAAGAGAGTGCGACAGTGAGAGAGTGGGATCATATGCACATGTGCGAGAGTGAGAGAGTGAGAGAGTGAGATTATATGTACATGTGCGAGAGTAAGAGAGCGCGAGAGTGAGAGAGTGAGACTATATGCACATGTGTGAGAGTGAGAGTGGGAGAGTGAGATTATATGCACATGTGCGAGAGTGACAGAGTGAGACTATATGCACATGTGTGAGAGTGAGAGAGTGGGATCATATGCACATGTGCGAGAGTGAGAGAGTGAGATTATATGCACTTGTGTGAAAGTAAAGGAGTCAAATATATGGTCATGTGAGAAAGTGGGATCATATGCACATGTGTGAGAGTGAAATTATATAGTCACATGCGCGAGTGAGAAAGTAAGATTATATGATCATGTGTGAGAGTGAGAGAGTGAGATTATATTATCATGTGTAGGGGACGGGAAGCTATTAGTTTGCTGGCCTCTGCTGGAGGAGTCCAGGTGGGGAGGCGAGGGGAGGGGTGGGGGGGTGTCTGTGGGGGATCTCAGAGGGCCACAGGAGACTTACTGTAAAGATGCTTCCGGAAATAATGAATGTGCTTTCAGAGAAGTGTGTGTGTGTGTATGTGTTTGTGTTTGTTTGTGTGTGTATGTGTGCGTGCTTGCGTGTGTATATGTGTGTGTGTGTCTGGATATATATAGAGTGTGTGTGTGTGTGTGTGTGTGTCTGTATGTGTGTGTGTATGTGTGTATAGGTGTGTGCGTCTGTGTCTCTGGGTGCGTCTGCTTGTGTATGTGTGCTCACTGCGCCGATTCTGTGTGTGTGTATGTGTATGTGTGTGTGTGTGTGCCTGCTTGTGTATGTCTGCTCGATGCGCCGATTCTGTGTGTGTGTGTCTGTGTGTGTGTATGTGTCTGTGTCTTTGGGTGCGTCTGCTTGTGTATGTCTGCTCGATGCACCGTTTCTGTGCGAGTTGTGTGCTCTACATTCTCCTGCTCCGGACGAGACGAGGCTGGCGGGCTGGAGCTGGTTCCTACATGGAGTGCGGCACCACTGCACCGGCTCCACACTCCCAGCCACCCTCCCAGCCTCAGCCCCAGCCTCAGCCTCACTCCCAGCCCCAGCCACCCTCCCAGCCTCAGCCACCCTCCCAGCCTCAGCCCCAGCCTCAGCCCCAGCCTCAGCCCCAGCCACAGCCTGCCATGCGTGTGAGATTCAGGGCTATTTTGGGACCCTCGCAACTCCGTCACTGGTTCAGGTGCCAGTTTATAATGAGCAGAGGGGAGGAGTGGAGGGAGAGAGAGAGGGAGAGAGAGAGGGAGAGGGAGAGGGAGGGAGAGAGGGAGGGAGGGAGAGGGCGAGGGAGGGGAGATTAAGAGACGCAGGATGAGAGGGGGAAGAGGACAGAATGAGGAACGAGGGAGGGCAGGGGAGGGGAGGGAGAGAGGTAGAGAGTCAGTGAGGGTGAAAAAGAGGAACGAGGGGATGCGGTATAGAGAGGAACAGAAAAAGAGGGGATACGGGATAGAGCGGAAGAGAAGAAGAGGGGGGGGGTGGAAGGAAAGATGAGAGGGGGTAGATGAGGGGCGAAAAAAAGAGAAGACAGTTCCTGTTTTTCTCTCTGGAGTGCGCCCAGGCGAAGAGAAAGTGATTAGAAGTGTATCCCAGTGGGCCTGACAAAACGGAGGAGAGAGAGGCCCCCTCCAGCAGCCCAGGAGGAAACTGACATCAGTGGCACAATCATCCCGCTCCTGTCTTAAACACAGACAGAACACCCGGTCCCTCACACACAAAGACTCTCTTGCTCTCTCTCTCTCTCTCTCTCTGCCTCTCTCTCTCTCTCTCTCTTTTTCTCTTTCGCTCCTTGTCTGTCTGTCTCACACACATACACACACAAACACACTCTCTTTCTTTTTTTTCTCTCTGTTGCTCACATATTCGATGTCTCTCTGTTCTCTCTCTCTCTCTCTTTTTCTCTTTCTCTCTCTCTCTCTCTCACACACACACCCACACACACATATACATACACCCACAAACACACACACACATATACATTCACCCACACACACCCACACACACATATACATACACCCACACACACACATATACATACACCCACACACACACCCACAAACATACTCACACACAAACACACACACATAGACACACACGCACACACACACAGACCCTGACACAAGCACACTGCGGCACTATTACTCTGGCAGAGCACCATCCTTCTCCACCTTGACAGAAGACCTTCAGAACATTTGTGTTCATCCCATCATGCTAGTCCTTGATGGAAGCCTATAGCCTGTATAGCCACACAGTCACAGTCGTGTTATAAAGGCTTCACATCCATATAGGGGTGCTGCTGCTAGGCTGCTCGCCGGCTCTCTCCCGCCCCCCCCCCCCCCGCCTCCATTTCCTCTGTGCCACAAGGTGACCTTCAGAAGCAAGAGCGCTGCTCCCCAACACCACCACCAACGGAAACGGTGTCCTGGTTTCAGTCGTCACGGCCGCAGTTTTGTTCCCATTGTGCTCCAGCCTGACTGCCCCCCCTCCTCCCCCAGCCTGACTGCCCCCCCTCTCCCGGCTGCTGGCTTTTATTTGTTCCACTACTACAGCATTCGGGGCACTGGGAGCGATAAATAGCGAAGCCCCTTACTGCTTTGGTCTTAGCCCTGTTTATTTATGCTGCCATTAGAGCACCACAGCCACTGGCGGCGCTTCCACCTCTAGATGCACCGCACACACTCTGCTGCAGATAGAGAGAATGAGAGAGAGAGAGAGAGAGAGAGAGAGCAAGAAAGAGAGGGAGAGAGAGAGACAAAGAGAGAGACAGAGAGAGAGAAAGACAGAGAGAGAGAAAGCAAGAGAGAGATGGAGAGGGAGACAGAGAGAGAGATGGAGAGAGAGACGGAGAGAGCAAGAGAGAGAGAGTAAGAGAGAGAGAGAGAGAGAGAGACGGAGAGAGAGAGAGAATGAGGCAGCATGAGAGTTAGGAGGGGAAAACATTGTACACAAAGCCATCTGAGCTAAATAAACACATTGCTATTAGAGGCAAGTAAATGTGCACACCAATGCAAACAAAAGCAGACAGTGTGCATGCGAAAGCAGATATGACAATCAGGAGGTCTCTTTGGGTTTGTCGTTCAGGACACTACGGGAATCTGTCACTGTCTTCCTGCCTCCTTCTCTCCTTCCCTCTTTCTCCTCTATATCTCCTTTTTCTCTCTCTTTTCTATCTTTACCTCCCTTTCTCTCTCTCTCTGTCCGTGTCACTTTCTCTCTCCATCTCTCCCTCTTTTCCTGGGTCCGTCTCTCTCTCTTCCTCTTTCTCTCTTTCCGTCCCTCTCCCTTCTCTCTTTTCCTTCTCTCTCTCTGTCCGTACCTCTTTCACTCTCTCTCTCTCTCTCTTTCTGTGTCCCTCTCTCTCCTTCTTTCTCTCTTTCCCTCCCTCTCCCTCTCCATCTTTCTGTCTCTCCCTCTCCCTCTCCGTCTCTCTCTGTTCCCGTGTCCCTATCTGTCTTCGTCTTTCTCTCTTTCTCTCTTTCCCTCCCTCTCCCTGTCTCTTTCCCTCTCTCCCTCTCTCTCTGTATTCCCGTGTATAGCTGTGGCTTGTGCGCCATCAGCACTGTCTGTGCCTGTTTGTCTTTAAAGAGGCCCTCTCCATGGGAGCGCTTCACTTCCTATTAACCATCTGCTCACACTAGAGCATCCCGCCCCACCTCGCCCCACCCCGTGCCACCGCGCCCCGCCCTGCCTCAACCTGCACCAACCCACCCCACCCCACACACACAGACACACACACACACCAACCTGCATTAACCCCCCCCCCACACACACACACACCAACCTGCTGCACCAACCCACCCCACCCACAACACACACAACACAGACACACACCAACCTGCATTAACCCCCCCCCCACACACACACACACACACACCCAACACACACACACCAACCTGCTGCACCAACCCACCCCACCCCACCTACAACACACACACACACCAACCTGCACCAACCCCCCCCCCCCCCACACACACACACACACCCACCAACCTGCATCAACCCACCCCCCCATTTCGCACCCCACCCCGTGCCACCCCCCCAACCCCCCCACACCCCAACCTGCAGCAACCCACACCCCACTCCATTCCACCCCACTCCACCAGCAGCACCAGAGCCAGAGCAACCCTCACAGCCTGCAGCCACAGCTCAGCCACCTGCTCAGGCAGGTCCCTGCTCTCCTTGCTCTCCCTGCTCCCCTTACACAACCCTGCTCCCCCTACACAACCCTGCTCTCCCCCTACTCTCTCCCTCTTGCTCTTCCCCTGCTCTCTCCCTGCTCCCCCTGCTCTCTCTCTGCTCTCTCCCTGCTCTCCCTGCTCTCTCTCTGCTCCCCTTCTCTCTCACTGCTCCCCCTGCTCTCCCCCTACTCTCTCCCTGCTCTCTCCCTGCTCTCTCCCTGCTCCCCCTGCTCTCCTTAATTTCTCCCCTTTCTCCACTTGCTCCCCCTGCTCCCTTTAATCTCTTTCCCTGCTCTCCTTGCTCCCCTTGCTCCCCTGCTCTCTCCCTGTTCTCTCCCTGCTCCAACTGCTCCCCTTGCTCCCCTGCTCTCTCTTGCTCTCTCCCTGCTCCCTCTTGCTCTCTCCTGCTCTCTCCCTGCTCCAACCGCTCTCTCCCTGCTCCAACCGCTCTCTCCCTGCTCTCTCCCTGCTACCCCTGCTGTCTGCCGCCTCCATAACGGCACCACTGTGGAGGCCCATTAGTATGGCAAACCAGCTCCTCGTACTTCACTTCGTTTTGTACAGAGCGTCTGGCACTGGTCTCATTGAAATGGCTGGTTGT
>CM059267.1:6191393-6193893 GCA_030347295.1 Setipinna tenuifilis | reverse complement strand
ACACACACACTCTGCTCTGCTCCTCTGCTCCGCTGTGCTGTGGGTGACAGTGCCTGCTACTGTGTCTATGCCAGCCCTGACAACGCTGCCTGCCTAAACAGTGTGTGTGTGTGTGTGTGTGTGTGCGTGTGTGTGCGTGTGTGTGTGTGTGTGTGTGTGGTGTGTGTGGTGTGTGTGTGTGTGTGTGTGTGTGTGTGTTGTCCTTTTCCGCAGCTGGGGTACCCAAGGAGACTTCACCACCACACACCCCCTCCCCGGTGTCAAGGTGAAGCTCTTCACAGAGAGCACCGGAGTGCTGGCACTCGAGGACAAGGAACTGGGCAGGGTAATGTTGTCATACACTTGTACATGCACACACACACACACACACACACACACACACACACACACACAGTCGCAGACACACACACACACACACACACACACACACACACACACACACACACACACATACACAGAGTCCACAGTCACAGACACAATGTCTCGTTCTCCCTCTCTCTCTCTCTCTCTCTCTCTCTCTTTCTCTCTTTGTCTTTCTTTCTATGTGTGTGTGTGCATTGAGTATGTGCATGTGCATGTGTGTGTGTCAGTGAGAGAGAGAGACCCTCATTTTTATTCCCTTACATCAAGTCAAGTCAAGTCAAATTTATTTGTATAGCGCATTTCATACACAAAGGCAGTTCAATGTGCTTCACAAAAATAAAGGCAAAGGACAATATGAAAGCATAAAAGATAAAAGATAAAATAAGTTTAAAAGATGTGTAAGATAAGTAAAAGACATATAGTGAACCAGAAAGCAACAGGTAAACATAAAAGATAAAAGAGGTAAAAAATAAAATAAATAAAGGTGAATCACGAGCAAAAAGCATCTGAAAACAGTTTGGTCTTAAGTCTAGATTTGAAACTTCCAACAGTAGGAGCATTTTTGATGTCTTCTGGAAGCTGGTTCCAAAGCGGTACTGCATAGCAGCTGAACGCTGCTTCACCACATTTTGTTGTGACAGCAGGTTTTACCAGCAGATGTTTCTGCTGTGATCTTAAATACCTAGTTGGTTCATATAGCAAGAACATATCCAACAAGTATTTTGGTCCCAACCCATTTAGTGTTTTAAACACAAGAAGCAATGCCTTAAAGTCAATTCTATAACTTACTGGGAGCCAGTGCAGGGACCTTAAAATTGGGGTAATGTGTTCAGTTCTTCTTGCTTTTGTAACCACCAAAACACACAAACGGTGTACACACAACACATAAGCTCACATGCATGTCAAAAGTTTATCCTTTTCCCTACATTAACGCTGGCAGTTACAACAGGTGTGGTGGCTGGATAATCACAGGTGCGTGCAGGTAAACCTGACATGCTCCACCGTGGCCATGTTGCGTGCGGCCATCTTGCACATACACATACACACACATGCACACACACACACACACACACACACACACACACACACACACACACACATGCACACACACACACACACACAGTCTTCTTTTCTCTCCCACACGTCTATTGTTTGCCTGTCACAGTCAGTTACACTCCCATTTCTGCACATCCAGACAGTACAGATGTGTCCCACCTCCACCTCCACCTCCACCTCACCCTCCCTTCCCACCTACTTCTTTTTCACATTTTTTATTCTGTCAGCTTTTTGGCTCAGAATCTATGGAGGGTTTCCAGGTTTTACTTTACAGTAGCTCCGTGTTAAAAAAAAGCATACAACAGCCCCTCAGTCATATCCAAAAAAATAACACAGGCTGTATCCAAAGCGATTTTTACAGATTTCACGCCACAAAACAGAAATTAAAAAAGTACTTCTAATGCTTTTTTTATAACCATGTTTGCCGGTGAGGGTGTCATTAAGTGTCAAGATGTTGTCCCGTATGCCAGAGCAGGTTTCTGGAGGGCCTCGCTGGGGGCCGTCACCTTGAGGTGGTGACCTTGAGGCGGTGCCGATGAGACTCTCTGATCTGATCCCTGGCTGCTGTGCTGGGGTGGAGTAGAGGCAGCCTTAGAGGCAGCCATTGTTATGACACTACGCCATTCTATTATTGCATTCAATTACTTATGATGCCATTGGTATGCAAGAAATGCTGTCTTGTTTGTGACCTTGCCAAACTGTAAAGCACTTTGAGCTGCATCTTGTATGTATGAACTGTGCTATACAAGTAAAGGTTATTATTATTATTATTATTATTAGTGGAGTGGAGTAGAGGCAGCCTCAGCCTCGGCAGCCTCAGCCTCAGCAGCCTCGGCTCCCTCAAAGCTCTTTAGCCCGCCAAAGACAGAGATTACACTGACGCATCAGGGAGACGGCTGTTTGTCTGTGTGTGTGTGTGTGTGTGTGTGTGTGTGTGTCTGTGTGTGTGTGTGTCTGTGTGTGTGTATGTGTAAGATTGAGGGAGAGAGAGAGGTAGAGAGAGAATTTTTTCTTAGAAAGGTTGTCCCAGCTATCACGCGTGTGTGTGTGTGTGTGTGTGTGTGTGTGTGTGTGTGTGTGT
>CM059267.1:6106393-6186393 GCA_030347295.1 Setipinna tenuifilis | reverse complement strand
AATAATATTCTTGCAGTAGACATATTTAATAGATACTGTAAATGAAATACCCTAAGGATAGTATTATTTCTAGAAGTAACTGTATTTCTGATGAATTTGACATTGAAGAGAACCAGAAAATGTTACTAGATTAAATGAAATGTAAATTAAAAAAAACTCATTGCCAGTTCAATAAATTCACCTGTTAGAATGAATGTTTGCCAGCAAAGGGCAAATAGTTGCCAGCATTGTCCTGCAGCAAATCAATGAGCTTATAACTGACAAAACTATTGGAGTGTTCCCCCTGTTAAAAGGGGCAGTCATCCTACATTATAAAAAAAATATCTTTTCATATGCATTTTGCATATATTTGAGCTGGTAAAAAAAACTAAGGTGACATTGGCATCGGAGCTGGAAAGTACCTTCATAGATTTGAATCTGTAGATACTGGCATCCTATACAAAGCGGGAGAGCAGTGACCGTTGAGCGTCCATTCAAGAGGTAAGTGTAGGTGCCAGTATAACCACTCTAGTTTTAATTTTTTGAAAAAGAAAACCTTTCTGATTTGTGCTACTCTGCTAGAGGTGTAGTTTCAATAGCAGCATGCTCTTAAAGGTCTGAAAGAATCCTGATGGAATCCACTGCAGCATAGATGCGTGAAATATCAGCCCTTTCACTTCCTCTTCTCACAGTGCTCTTCTTTCTTCACTTCTCTCTCTCTCTTTCTCTCTCTCTCTCTCTCTCTCTCGCTCTCTCTCTCTGTCTCTCTTACACACCCACACATACTCACACTCACACTCGCGCACACACACACAGACCTGTACCATGTTAACAGTGTTATCTCTTTTTCTCGTTTTCTGCCTTTCTGTCTCCCACTTCCATGTGCATTTCTGTTTCTCCTCATCTCTCCTCTATTCTCTTCTCTTCTCCCTCACTCTCTCTCTCTCTTCCTCTCTTCTTCTGTGTGTGTGTCTCTCTCTCTCTTTCTCTGACTGTCTCTCTTACACAAACAAGCATATAATGGAGCAAGGAACAACAAAAACAACCCCACTGCACTGCACACAAACCCTCTTGCACTCAGTGTTGTTTTTCAGGGTGTCGTTGTTCTGTTGTGTTGTTTTCTCTCTCTCTCTCTCTCTCTCTCTCTCTTCCTCTCTCTCTCTCTCTCTTCCTCTCTCTCTCTCTCTGTCTCTGTCTCTGTCTCCTCATGCTTTGCTTGTGACCCTTCTTCAGTATTGCAGCTGCTAGGTCAGGGTTTCGTGTCTGCTGTCCTTCGGCCTTGTTGCTAGTCTTTATGTTATTCTGGTTTGTCCCTTCTTACCCTGCTGTCTTCTAGCTGGACTCAAGGGTAAGTGCTTCCCTGTTAGCCTGCACAGGTCAGATAATCCCACACAGATTATCTGACACATGCAATGTGCTTTTCTTTTTTTTATTTCTTCCTCCTCCCTTACCTCCTCTGTATAAAGCTCTCTCTCACTCTCCCTCTTCCTCTCAATCTTCGCTGTCACATTTTTATAGATCTCAGTAGAGTTTTTTTTTCTTTCTTTTGTTTCATTTTTTTTCTTGTGTCATTTAAGCCAGTATGAAATTTTGAATACTTAGTCCAAGCCTCTCATTCTTGCCAGACTCAGGGTGCATGTAATTCTGATTTGATTATCGGTTGTTCTGTCATTTGGCTTAGTAATGATAAATCATTTTTGATTATTCTTTTTAGCTGCATAATTGCCTTCTCTCTTTGGTGATGAAATCAGAGTCCTGAGGAGGTTCGCCGGGTTTGAGCCATTCAAGATTGAGACAAAATGTCTACCTTGTGTGCATGTGATATCACTTATGTATATGTATGCTATGTCTGTTAGTCTATTTGGTTACGCATTCAAATGATACTTACAAATTTGGTGGGTTGAGATGGGAAATTAAATTACAAAAGTAATGTTAGTTGTTCAATTCATATATAGGAGTATCTATATTAGTAGTAAATAATTATGTATTTCCCTTGATATCAGCAGGAATATTTATCTGTATACACAAATATTTGACAAAGTAATAGGAATATAACATTATGTGTTAATGTAATCACTGTAATCACCATGTCTATGTATTTGCAAAAAGTGTAGAGTATTCTTCAAAGCTGATGTTCAGCAAGTGCACAAACCCATGTACCCAAGAAGACCATGTTGAATGGCCCAAACCTCACTGTGAACTGGTCCTCTGTTCTGGGCTCAGTTGCCCCCTTATTGCCTAATTACCCATCCCACCTTTGGATCCTACTCCCACTCCTGAGAGTTGGCAAATATGTATGCGGAGTATTCTGAATGCCACTAAGAAGGAGTCACTCACGCCGGTCCTCCTTGCCATGTAATACTCCCGCTTTTAAACAGCCCCCCTCACACACCCCCCACCCTCTCTACAGTATGCGTAGTTTGGCCTCTCTGTTAGCTGCTAGCCCTGACGTAGCTCAGCACGGTAGCTCTCCCCCCCACCCCCACCACCACCACCACCACCACTACCACCACCACTATCACCACCTTTGCCCCCACCCCCTCCCCCAAGAGGGAGAGGTGCCTTTTGTTCTGCTTCCGTTTGACTGCCCTTTCATTTTGACTGCCCTGCCTGAGTAGGAGAGCACTAGTGTCATGTTATCCATTTCCGTGGTGGTGGAAAGACAGGAATTTTGCTGTCTTATTTCTTTTTTTTATTTCTTTTTTTCTTTTTTGTTTTCTTTCTTTTTTTACCATCTCCTAGAGAATGAAACCTTTTTACAGCCTTCTTTAGCCACATGCTAAAACCCATGTTCTTGCACCTTCAAAAAAATTGTATTGCTACCCTGTTCTAGAGGGATCACCGTAGTGTTTTGCCTGCTGATTAGCTATGCAGTACCTATTAACACACTGCAACATCCTCAAGTATTGTCAACTTGCAAATGGCCTTGAGAAAAAGGAATGCCTGGAACATTAAAGCAATTGAAATGTTATGTGATCTCAAGTTAAAGAATTTTGTTTTCAAAAATAAATAACAGATATGCAGTTTGTGCATGACATTGGAAATCAGTGTCCAGTTGCACTGTTTCCCTTGCATGTAATCCTACACTATCATCAAACATTCACTGAATTGTACCCATTCATAGTGGCTACTGTTCAACCTGTCCTTATTGGATGCAACATGTTAACAGACAATTGATCATTTTCTCCTGTTGACCATTCCTATCTGATTTGGACAGTGCAGTGACTGGGGAAATCGGTGTTTGGTTTTCAGCAGCGCTAGGGCTCAGACGTTGTTGTGTTGAATAAACGAAAGAGTCAGAGTCACGATTGCCTTTTGAGCTTTGTCACATTTTAAAAGCACACCTCTGTCCTTTTCCAACTCTGCTATGAAACCCTCTTCACTCTCCAGCAAAAACCCTCTCCATACAGTCACACTCCCTTCTCCCCGAGCTTGATTTTAAACTCTTTCTCATCCTTGACTTACTTAATCTCTGTGATAGTCATCTCTGTCCTCCTCCTCCCCTGCCAGCTCTCTCTTCCTCCTCCTCCTCCTCCTCCTCCTCCTCTTCCTTTCTTTCTTTGTCTGTCTATCTGCCCTCCCCCTCGTTTTCTCCACGCTCCCTCTCTGAATTTTTACCGGCTCAACGTCTTTTATCTCCCTCCCTGCCTCTTGTTCTCTCTCTCTCTCGCTCTCTCTCTCTCTCTCACTCACTCGCTCGCTCTCACTCTTTCTTTGATTTCACCCTCTTAAGTCTCTTCTGTTATCTCCACATCCCCCCACCAGCCCACCCCTCCACTCTGAATCTCCCCAAGCACCTTGTGTCCAACTTTTTTTCTTTCAAAACCGGCACTCTCCAACGGCTAGTCTGCCTCACGCAGTCCTAGTCAGAAGGTCCCTCCATACACTCATCCAACCGTCCACACACAGTAGGATAAGGGACTGAGGGGCAGGGGGCGGGGGTGGGGGTGTAGGGGGTGGAAGACACCTGCTCCCCGGGGTTACAGAATGCCGTGGCCCCCCCATTTTTTTCATCGTAGTGCTGAAGCGTTGAAGGAGTATCTGTCGTCATGTGGTCATCGTCACCATCCCCTCTGTCCTCGGTTAGGCCACTGTAATGACTGAAGTCATGGTCATTGTCATCATCCAGTCTGTTACCATCATGGCACTTCACTCACCGACATCCATCACCCTTGTCTGTCCTCTTGTCAACCTGACACAGACGGAGACGAGAAGTCACTCACCTCCACAAGTGATGATGTGACAGACACCTCTTCACATCTCTCTTTTAGTTAGGATCCGAATGACCTCAGTGCTGTTTGCCTGTTGTCTGACACACACTCTTTTATTTCTTCATCACACTAACAGTGTTGTGAAGGCATCACTTGTACTATTGAACAAATCCCTAAGCAGGCATCCCATAATTATATACAGTACTCCACTTCAAGATTGATCTTGTTAGCATTTGTCAGCTTTTTGCGTCAGAGGAATAAAGACACGTCCTCTGGTCTAGTGGAGTGGTGTACATAATGCAATAGTTCACATGGATTAGTACTAGCGTGGGGTTCAGGCTCCCTACTTGACGGTACAGTCAGCTACTTGAACCTCCATTAGGGAATGTCTGCCCTGCTGTGGTGACCTATGGTAGATGCACAACCGCATATAGGCTGCTTACAAGCCACCTATTTGAGTGATTTAGCAAATTATAGATGTCAGCTAAATGCTGAATTAATTCACTATTGGCAACTGCCAAGACATTTCAGTCCAGTCTGATTAGGTAAATAACAGTTTTGGAAGCATTGTTCGATTTTCATTTTTTTTTGCTTTCTTTGTGTTTTTTTTTTTCTCTCGGTGAGGCAACCTTCGTGCCAAGTTAGTCTCACCTTTGCCAAACATATGGCTGCCTTCCATTTTCTATCCTTTCCACACTTTTCCAAGCACACAAGTCAACCAGACCCCTGCTCCGGGGAGACATACACCAATCATGAATGGCAGAATCTATTGTCTACACGAATGACTGTAAAAAAAAATTCATCGCAAATTTAATCCACCAGCCCAATCAGGGCATGGTCTACTACAGTGACGATTGGTGCCCTTGCACCCCCAAAAAAGAAAAACATACCCCATGGAAGGTAAGCAGTGACAGACAGGGACAGGCCAGCACCCCTAAAAAAACAGCTCTGCATGCACATCTAGATCTACTGTGGAAAAGGGGGGGCTGAACTGCTCCCGAGATTTCGCCCAGTCAACCAACCAACCAACCAATCAATCAACCCCATTAACCACCTCAGCTCAATCTGACTTGAGACCCTGCTTGACCTCTGCTGCAAGTTGACAATGTACAGCAATGTGAACGTTTCCTTTTTTTTGTTCCTTTTGGTTTGCCGTAGATCGTAGTGAACAGCGAATCCCAGCTGTTGTTGTGCTGCTACTGTACAACAGGCAGAGCGAACGCCGCTCCCCTGCTGTTTTGTACTGACTCTCTCTCCTCCTCCAACTCCCCTCACCCTCCTCACCTGTTCCCTTTCCCCCTTCCTCCTCCTCCTCCTCCTCCTGCTCCTCCTCCTGCTCCTCCTCGGGTGGTTTCGTGGCCTGGCAGATGCAGACCGGGCGCAGAAGCACGGAATGGATGAGTTTATCTCGGCTAACCCCTGTAGCTTTGACCACGCTCAGCTCTTTGAGATGGTGCAACACCTCACCCTGGAGCACAGGATCAATGACTCCTTCGCAAGTTTGGTGAGAGTTTGCTTTTCGTTTTACAGGCAGTTCATATCACTGAGGGGTAAGGGTTTGGGGGGAGGGGGGGCGGGGGTCTGCAGTTTTAGACATGCTGTGATAAGTCTAGTGGTAAGAACATACAGTGGAATTCCATGATGGGTAACCTGGCTTTAGGCTGCTACAATCCAGCTGCTACATATTTGTTCCAGTAATTCAGTAGTTCAGCTGATTCTAACAAGCACATGTCTTCAGCCAGGTAGAGTCAAGTCCTTATTAAAAATGACTAAAAAGTGTATATTTTTCTTTTAGAATACCATTACATTTTATATTATGTAATTAAAAACACGTTATTGGCAGGTTTAAGCTTTTGACATGGATGTAAAGTTATCGCTACACCTTATGCAAATCATTAAATATTGCGGACTCAAATGGCACTCGTTTCATAGAACGACCCAGTAGTAGATTGCAGCTTCTAAACCCAGGTTGCACATTACTAATGGAAGTGGCTGGTGTACCATTTTAATAATGGGTGACTAGTACATACACAATCCGTTCAAAGTGTAAATTACCCCTTCATAATTGTGGGGTGCTACCTTTTATGGGGCTACTACCGGTTACGTTTAGAAATAAGTACATTAATATGTTGGTACCCCTCAACCCTGTTATTTTGGTCTTTTTAGGGGCTACTGGGTCTTGATCGGCGGGTACTCTACCCCCCAATACCCCCTGTAATTCATTACATTACATTACATTACATTGCATTTGGCAGACGCTTTTATCCAAAGCGACTTACAATCAAGGGGGACATAAGCAATAGAGGAGGACACAGAGTAGAGACACAACAGACATATGTACTTCTGCATAGGGATAGAGACTATGGATTCAGACTATGGATTCAGACTATGGATCCGTTATATATACGTTGCTGGTCCCTGACTATTCTCCTCTCATGTCTTTGTTGTTCCTCCAGGGCTGGTTCAGTCCCGGCCAGGTGTTCGTTCTGGATGAGTACTGCGCTCGTAACGGCGTGCGCGGATGCCACAGGCACCTGTGCTACCTGGGCGACCTGCTGGGGAGGTCAGACACCGGACACATGATAGACCCGACCCTGCTGCACTACAGCTTCGCTTTCTGCGCCTCGCATGTCCATGGAAACAGGTACAGTGTTAATTTGCAGTGGTAGGAGCAGGCTTCACTCTGTGTTTCGTGAATTACTTTGAGGGTGCCGGCCCAATGATAACTTCAAATCATAACAAAAGGGGGGGCGCACCTTACATCGAAAAAGTGTCTTTTTTTTTTGCACAGACGCGTTTCGGCGTGTGCCTTCTTCAGTTGCACACTGAAGAAGGCACACGCCGAAACGCGTCTGTGCAAATAAAAAGACACTTTTTCGATGCAAGGTGCGCCCCCACTTTTGTTATAACAGGTACAGTGTTACCAAGCATCAGCTAAGGTCTAGCTCGGCGCTTCTCTGTGATGAGATGGCACTGCCTCAGTTAACATAGAAAGCATTTACAGATTCCAGGAGCTGCCTTGTGTACAGCCTAAACAGGCCCACCTTCCATAAGGATTACAAACGACTGTATTCTTATGATCCATGCTTTATTTCGAAAGTCTCATCCCACACATTATACAATGCTAAACTAAAGCAGTTAGAAAGCGTTTCCTGCAAAGGTTCAGCCTAGTCTGACTCTACATCATTTATCCTCTGAGGTAATTCATAGATCAGCTAGGATTTGTGTCTATAGATAAAGAAAAAAAGCAAACACTAACACTAACACATACCAGTGTACAGACATGTACATTCATCTCACGGTCTGCATCTCACAGTCACCCCACAGTCATCTCACATGACACATTAGAGGTAGCCAGACAGCAAGGCTTAGTTCATTTACAGAATGCATGACTGACAACCACTGAGTCATTCAGGGTTGAGTTTGAGGCATTATGTCCAACCCAGAAACTCTTAAATCATCATCACTCACAGCTCCGTGTGCCACCATGTGACTCAAGAGAAAATAACGCAGAAATGGTTATGTTTAATACAGCACCAGGTACAGACCAACCACAGCAGGCCAGATGGGATCCAAAACATGCCCCCTTTTCCAGTCAGGCCTGTTGCATTCACTACACACAGCACAGGCGGCCGGTAGTGTCTCAGTGCGTTAGTTACTTCCAACTCATGTGTTTGATTTTGTTTTTCCTGCATGCCTTTATTTTTGTATGCTTTCTCACATTATGTTAATGTATCTCTGTTGGCATAATCCATCCAGCTTTGTTTTTTGATTTATGTTTTGCTATGGTTTGTTAAAAAAAAACTCATTAGCAGAATCATCGACTGTGCACTTTTTGTTTTTAAAATTGTGTCATCCTTTTTATTTCTCAATGTTGTTATGTTGTTGTGTTTCCTTCTCCACCTCTTACCTTTTTAGTTCTTAGTGTGTCTTGCTCACCCCCTTCCTTGCATTCCCTGTAGTCAGAAAGAGAGTGAGTCGCAGGGGTCTAAATGTTCTAGAGTGCGGAAAAGAAAACTGTCTCTTAAAAAGAGGAAATCTAAAGCACAGCCAGTCGATGCCCTCCAAAGGTAAGGAGTCCTGTGCTGCAAAGCAGCTGTACAGTATCTGCCAGTATATATCTGTCTGCATTATGTTATATACACTACTGTAAAAAAAGAACGTCCCGCACACTATCTTATCCACCAGCAAACTTTAATAGGCTACAACGTTTCGGTCATGACCGAAACGTTGACCGAATGACCGAAACGTTGTAGCCTATTAAAGTTTGCTGGTGGATAAGATAGTGTGCGGGACATTCTTTTTTTACAAATTGACAGCCTTACTGGGATGTTTTCCTACTCACCTGTCAAAATTACAGAGGTGTGCAAAAGCGTGTTTTTGAACTAATATACACTACTGTCAATTGATGTTGAGTACAGTATGTATATACATGTAATAATAGCATAGATGAGTCACGTAATGGAAGTAACTCTATATAATATAAGTATAATAATGTCATAGATGAAGAGAGACTAACTAATATATGATGTATATGTATGTGATGTAGAAACAAAATATAAATATATATTAATGTATATATATATATATATATACATATATATATATATATATACATATATTTGTTTGCCATGACTGCTGAAATACCCTCAGAGGTCACTAGCGTTGGCACAAAATGATCAGTTACCCTTGTGTGCTTGTCAAGGCAACAAGACAGCAGTGATGCATACAGTACATCTCAATGTGCTTTTATAGAAATGGTATTTGGGTAAACGTGCGCTTGTGTGTGCATTTGACATAGTGTTCATATCTATAATTCATACAGTAATGACTGACCTGTCTAGAAAAGAACAGGTAATGAACACACACTCTAGCCTGTCTAGAAAAGAACAGGTAACGAACACACACTCTAGCCTGTCTAGAAAAGAACAGGTAACGAACACACACTCTGACCTGTCTAGAAAAAAAACAGGTAATGAACACACAACTCCCATAGCTGCAACAGGGACACCAGAAAAATGTACACACTAAATGTTGTGTAGTTACTAGCAGTGCTGTCTCTGTCTCCTCCATACTTATTGGAAGGTTGCCGAGCCACATCAGACATAGGGACACTCATGTGTAACTAAGTCACACATCACCTAGGCCTCAGCCGACACATAGGGATATGGGAAGCAGAGCATGGAATTGAATGAGATCCACACAGTCGCTGTAGAGTCTTGTGGGTTAGAGCCATGTGGAGCTGCACACAACAGGAATGGTACATGAGAGACTTTTTTATGGGCTTGGTGTTCCTGAAACTTGATAAGATCATAGGCTGATTATAGTATATGTGTGTGTGTGTGTGTGTGTGTGTGTGTGTGGGTGTGTGGGTGTGTTTATTGTTTGTGTGTGTTTGTTTGTTTGTTCCGTTTGCATGTGCAGGCCAGATGGGCTCGGAACAGTGGCAGTGGAAGAGAAAGAGCGCTTTGAGGAGATCAAAGAGCGCCTTCGTGTACTCCTCGAAAGCCAGATCGTAAACTTTAGGTAAGTATAACGATCCATATCCCCACTCTTTTGTCATTCCACAGCACCTGCAGCAGACAATGTCCTCCGGATTGATTTTACCTTCTTCATTAAAACATGCACTTTGATGTGGTGTGGTCGTCTGTGGTGTGGTAATAATAATATGTCCTGAAGTTTCAGCCATTGATCGAAAAGAACAGTTTGTTGTGATCTCCTCAGGGGTCAAGCATCTCTTCTAACCACAGTGTGTGTGTGTGCGTGTGTGTGTGTGTGTGTGTGTGTGTGTGTGTGTGTGTGTGTAGGTACTGCTTCCCGTTTGGACGCCCTGAAGGAGCTCTGAAGGCAACCCTGTCTTTGTTGGAGAGGGTAATAAAAGCTGCCTCCCATTACAGTATACAGCACTCACACACATACACTCACACACACACACACACACACATACACACACACACACACACACACACACACCCACACTCACACACACTCACACACACACACACTCACACACACACACACACACACATACACACACACACACACATACTCACACTCACACACACACACACACACACACACACACACACACACACACACACACACACACTCACACTCACACACACACATCTGTGCCATTTTTTTTATTAGTAATGTCTACGTAAACATAACGTTCCCACGTCTGTTCTTACTCCCTGAAGCAGAAGAAACAACATTTTTTTATGATCACACACTTACGTTTATGGCTGAGATCCTATAATTGTAAGACAGAACACTTCACAGAGTGCACACCAGAATCGAAATAATCAGTGTTTGTTGTACACAAGCTACCTACTTCGACTTATCTATTTCTCCCAGGGATCATGTACAAAATGCATTATTTACCCAGAGATAGAAGATGCTTTGTACCAGATTTAGCAATTTGCTAATTTCCATCTGCCGTCAAGTGTATACACTATACTGTCAATATTTATGAAGTCTTAAAAGCTGGATATAGTAGAGTAGTAGAGATATTTTATTATTACATTACACTTAGCTGACACTCTTATCCACAGCGACTTACAGTTATTTAGGTACAGGGCTTCAGTTACAGTCCCTGGAGCAATGTGGGGCTTAGATGCCTTGCTCAAGGGCACTTCAGCCATGGATGAGGGTGCAGGAAAGCACTAGTTGTTTACTCCCTCACACCCATTCTTCCTACTGGAACAGGATTCAAACCTGCAGCCCTCTGATTCCAACCCCTAACTCTCTAATCACTAGGCCACAGCTGCCCCACTTTATTTACCCCGAAATGGTATCTGTATGTATCGACAGGTTCTAATGAAGGACATAGTGACTCCTGTGCCGCCGGAGGAAGTGAAGGGAGTCATTCGCAAATGTCTGGAACAAGCAGCCGAGATCAACTACCAGCGGATAAAAGAGTACGCCACTGCGGAAGGTGACTAGCTCTTTTTTTTTAAAAGCGAACTCTGAATGAACTTACTGTAACTTAATGTATCTATGCAGCAGTCAGAAATTAGCACAGTGCTTCCATAGAATTATGGCTAAAAGTATTATCTCACGTGTTGAACCCATCAATGGTTGAGCCTTTGAGTCACTGAGTATGGTACGAACTGTTATCTCACTAATTCCATTGTAGAACCATACTGCATTGTACAACCAAAGCATTTGTTGTAGGAAAATCATGAGCACATACAATCTTAAAATGTTTTTTAGGTTTTACCCAATGAAATGTTTCCGTTTGAAAAAGCCTTAAATAGTCTTAAAAGCAGACGCATAACATGACTACTTACAGTGTACCTTCTTACTGCCTTATTTTCAGGTTTAATTCACAGAGCTCTCTTTAGTTCTCTCTCTCAGTGGATGGGGGGGGGGGGGTCGAGCCGAGCTGCAGCATACACCTACTGTACAGTGCCTTGTCAAATTGTGAATTATAAATTATGCACAGAATCTCTAACAGCCTGACCTCAAGACAGAAACGTGGATTGCCTACGCAGAAAAAAACCTTGCCAAGCATGTCGGCGCTCATCTTGTTCCGTTTCAGATTCCTGAAGCCCTCTTTCATCTCACTAACCTTTTGCCTTCTTCTTTCTTTTTTCTTTTTTTTTTTTACTCCAGACCAGGTGTACAATCAAGGGGAGATAGATGAGATGTGTTCTTATTTGAATGGTCATAAGGTAAAACTGTCCTCATATCTTTTCGGGGCTGTTACACAGTCCACTGCTCTCTCTCCTGCAGTCTTCTTCTCCCTGATGCCCCTTTGTGAATGGAGAACTAGTCAGAGGCGGCCATCTTTACAGCAGTACTGTATGCCTGTTCCACAGCTGTCAGCTCTCACCTCCTCTGGTCCCGAGTTCTCTGCGTTCTGAATGTAACAAGGGGGAGGGGGCAGAAAAAAAATAATACCTGTACTTCACCAGCTCTGTGTTTTTGGGATTCTGCCCACCGAATAGACAGGCGAGTGAAGGAGGGCAGAATAATGAAAACAGAGAGAAACAAAGAGAGTTGTGATGCAGCAGTTTCAAAGGTTGCCAGAGCTGTCCACATCTATAACCGGCTTTCTTATCTGAGATGTCAGACTGTCCTGGCCTCCTGCTGTACTCCTCCCATCTCCCTCCAGCAGGGTACATCTCTCCTGCTAGTTCCTCTCCTTTCGATTTCCGAACGAGCCATCCCATTGGGGACCATTGATTCACGTTTCCCTTTTCCTCCCTTTTGCAATAACTCCATCCGAGCTGTCCCTCTGATCTTTAAGCTTAACCTTTCCTCTTCTTTTTTAAAAAAAAACAATCCTTTTGTCCTCTTTCTCCACTGTCATTGGCTCCGTCACTCGTCCTAGTCAAACAAGTGACGACTAGGCCAATGTGCATAGCGTGTTGGGAGTGTGAGGGAACGTGAGGGAACTAATTATGTACGAGCTTAAAAAATAAAAAAACATGATGGAGCAGTGTCCCAGAATGATTCAGTGAGATTGCAAAGACTTAAAATTTGAGTCTTAAATTGAGTTTTTGGTAACACTTTCTATGAACCTAGTGTTCATAATGCACTATAAACACATTCATTAAGAGTTATAACACATTTATGAGGCTTTATAATGATTGACATAAGTGTTCACAACTATTTATATATACTCATGACTGCATTCATAAGGCATTATAATGCTGTGCTATAGGCATTTACAACTTTAATATTATAACACATTTATGAGGCTTTATAATGATTGACATAAGTGTTCACAACTATTTATATGTAGTCATGACTGCATTCATAATGCTTTATAATGCACTGTGTCACTTTAAGTTGTAAATGCCTATAGCACAGCATTATAATGCCTTATGAATGCAGTCATGAGTATATATAAATAGTTGTGAACACTTATGTCAATCATTATAAAGCCTCATAAATGTGTTATAACTCTTAATGAATGTGTTTATAGTGCATTATGAACACTAGGTTCATAGAAAGTGTTACCGAGTTTTTTTTCTCAGAGACTTTCCTGTTTTTTGTTTATTTTCGGAACAGCAAACAAAATGGCGGCTCTCTCTCTATTCCGCCGCCCACAGCTCCACAATTTGCCTCAGCCACTCATCACTCCAGCCTTGTCCCGACACACTATGCAGCTCCTCCGAACTCTGACCTCCTCACCTCTGACCCCCAAACTCTCGCATTGCCTCCGATTCCTTGTCTTGTAGGGAAAAGGAGGGAAATGTATGAGCATCCTGTCTACTGCTTGGCGTCTCAGGTGATGGATTTAACCATCCGTGAGTACCCCTGCCTCCCCCCAACCCATTCCACCCCGCCCCACCCCACCCCACCCCACACACCCCACCCGCCACCCCACCCCACTCCACATGTGCCTCATTGTCTCCCTGGCTCTCCATAGCCTTCCCATGCTCCTCCCCATGCTCCTCCTCCATGCTCCTTCTCCTCCTCCTCCTCATCCCCCTGTCTGCACTCCTGCTGTCACTTGTCATCCTATTTGCGAAGGCACGGGTGGGGGTGGGGGGGCTGGGGGGGTCGGTGGGGGTGGTTGGGGTTGGGGTGGGGTGGGGGCGGGACTGGGACTAAGCCAGAGTGAGTGACAGAGAGGAAATGAGAGGAAGACAGATCTGTCAAGCATCCAAGGCCACAGTGTCAGAAGGGCTCTCATCTGTTACAGCTCAGTCCTCTTCCTTTTTCCTCCTCTTCTTCTAGATAGATGGATAGATAGATAGATATGTAGATAGGTAGACATAGATAGACAGACAGACAGACAGACAGACAGACAGACAGACAGATAGATAGATAGATAGATAGATAGATAGATAGATAGATAGATAGATAGATAGATAGATAGATAGATAGACAGACAGACAGACAGACAGACAGATAGATAGAGAAATAAATACCCCCCTCCCTCGGGGATTTGAATGCATTTATTTCAATGCTTCCCATGTATGTCACCATGCAGTGTCACCAGTGGTGGTGGACCTAGTTTGTGTGGGTGGGAAGTTTGGGGGCAGGATGGGGGTGCACGCACTATAGGGGAACCATATACTCTATAGGCACAGGAGGCAAACGAGATGAGGGACAGTCTTTTCTGGTGCACACGTGCTGACTTCGTTCCTGTGTTGATCTCTGACGTGAGCAACTCTCACCAGTGTCTCCGGTTAAGCAGCGATAGCCGGCTGTGACCACATCGTGTTTTTATGTAATAAGCGCTGTTGGTTTGTCTGTTTGTTTATGTGTTTGTTTGTTTTCTTTTTCCAGTGCATCATGTCCTTGCTTCTTGTTCACTTTGATTTTCTTTTCTCCTTCCAGGCAAATGTTTCAAAGTTCTAAGGGCTGTGTGTATGTGTGTGTGTGTGTGTGTGTGTGTGTGTGTGTGTGTGTGTGTGTGTGTGTGTGTGTGTGTGTGTGTGCGTGTGTGTGTGTCTTTCTCTATGTATATGTGTCTTTGTGTATGTGTCTCACGTGCGTGCCTGTATGGAACAAAATGACATTGTGTCAAAATGTCTGTCTGTGTGTCTCTCTGTGTATGTGTATGTCTTTATTTACCTGTTTATGGTTTATGGTGTTCATGTGCCTTTTTAATGTGTGTCTGTCTTTCGATAAATGTGCAGATTTTTTTTTCATGTGCCAAATATTTCATCCCCTCCTAAGCAGAATGTTCCAGAAACAAAGGTCAAAGGTTACACACTGTGCAGAGAGAGATCCAGACGCCCGCCAGTGGGACACCAAACCATTTCATCTTTTTATTGCATTTTTTGCACATTGTATTGCATTTTTTCTCATCACCTCTTTCCTCTTCCCCCCCTTTCTCGTTTCCAAGCTGAGAAAACTCATAAGGATCCAAAACAAGATCCAGGTGAAGCCCTTTGGGTTTGAACTGAGTTAAGGCCCTAAAGTCTAAAAGTATCAGTTTAAAGCCAAACACAATTCCATAGCACAAACACACACACCCTATGACAGACATAATAAAGCATGCCATGGCATCTTTGTGGTATCAACCCTTTAAATGAGAGGTTTGGTGTGAATCAATTCATGGCCCTGTTGTTTAAGGTCACAGAGTGCTGTTGGTTGGAAAGAAAAATTGCAACATAGACATAGATGATGAACTGGTAGGTAACACTAACTAAATGGGGCATAGAAACTAACGAACTTAGTTTCAGTTAGTGTTAGCTACCAGTTTATCATTTGGTCTCTTTTGCTCTTTTGACCTCAAAACAACAGTGCTACAAATTGATTCACACCAAACTTCCCCTTTAAGATACACTGAATGTTTGTGAGGATGGTATTCCTTTTAAGGCATTGCCTAGTTCATATTCCGTGTGACCTCCAGACGCTAGAGGTCACAGATGCTACCAAACAAAGATCATTTGGTTAAATTTGTTATTTAATCACAGTAAACAATACTATCTCTCACAAATATGTAACTGGCAGTATTTCCAATGTGTTAAAATGTGATGTGCACGGATGTAAAGGGTTTCTACCCAGCACTGAGAAATCCATATGATAAATAGTATCTTGCCTTTTTTCTGGTCCTGATCTGAGACCATTTACTCAGGCGACATCACATTTCATTTGCAGACCCCTTTTGGGGTTTATGCCACAATTTAACACATTGGACATGGATGAAGTATGGTGGTCAGCAAGGTGATTCATTTTCACAGCGGCCATTTTCAATACTTCACATCCTGAGAGGCAGCCATGACATGGAATGGAAGGGTTGTTCCAAGGAGAGACTTTGCCTGAGTTCTCCTCACAGTCCAGTCTTCATGCATGCCCAGCAGTCCCACCCCTCTAACTAAAGAAAGAGCCCGTGGAGACAGAGTTCACTCTGGAGGCCTGAAAACTTGCCATCCGGATCGTATTAAATAGTCTGCCACTTCAGAAACCACAAGAGTCTATCATAACTCAGTGAAGCCACTGATCTATCTGGTCTTAATCAGTAGTCAAACACTCAGTCTACTAGTTAGTCCCTTAATAAGCATAATTGGCAGTCACCATACCTGACACAAAACTTCATACTTCAAGAAGTGCTTGCACCATTTACACCAAGTTACGCTAACAACAATAAACTAAAAACCTTTTTCCTCTTCTTTCTACTCTCCTCTGAGAGTCTGATATACCTCATGCCACATCAGTGTTACTTGTAAACCGCCCATTCCATCAGATGTTGTCCGACAGTCCACCTGTCACCAGTGTGACCACTGACCAGAGGCGGGCATCCCGGGTTCGGAAAGTAACAGTCCTGCCACATATTTGTTCCAGCCAGTTCACTGAACCAGCTGATCCTAATCAGCATAACTCTTCAGCCAGGTAGATGAGCTAATGAGTAAAATCACCTGTGTTGGGAACACAGGCAGAATGAATATATGGCAGGACTTTTACTTTCTCAATCCTTTTTGGCCACCTCTGCCACTGACCTCAGACGAACAGCGCTGTGGTGTCTGTGCCGTGCATGATCCATACGAAAGCTGTCCAGGCGAGACACCATGAGCTGCTGTGTCGTGTGTCTCCCATACTAGAACATACACACCCACCCACCACCCCCCACCTCAGCTCAGCTCAGTCAGTCTGCCCTACCCTGCCCTGCACACTCCTCATGTTCCCACTGCATGCTGGGTAATTGTGACACATGCGTCACATGACAGGTTATGTGTGAAGCCAGAAGTCTGTGTGAGTTGCAGACCTCATGTTATCTCAGTGACAGCTAAGTTCAGCAGCGTAGGTCACCACTATAGTGTCAGTTTTTACAGTTGAAACTGGGGACAACCTAGTTGAGGTCACCTCTGTTTTAATGCAGTCGTTAGGGGAAAACAGGGAAAGCGATTTTTTTATACCAAAAGCGAAAGTCTTTCACTTTGACATGACACATATGACATGTCCCTGTATGTAGGTTTCTGGGACTCTAGTTTTCATGTCCAGAAGGAGATTCACATCTAACTGGTCATGACACATGGAGCAAAATAACTCGACGACACTCTTTGCACTGTAATTGAAATGACCCTAATCCCCTATACTGATGTCATAACGTTCCCTACAGACATATCCATACACCATACATTGTGTCAGTGACAACTTTCATAAGGGTTGTGTCAAATAAAATGGCTCTATTGGGACATATTATGGCCTAAAGTGACACAACAATGGCCTGTTTCCCAGACATGGATTAAAGGCTTTTTAAAGGGCTTTTTTTTCCTTCTTCGTCGTCTTCTCAATCCAGAGTATGAATTCAGTGAGAAATTTCCTTTTAGAATTTTTCAGTGCAGCTTCAATCTAGTTTTAATCCGTGTCTTAAGAGACCAGTCCGGAGAGTGACACTCCCCCTTGAAATGATACTCAAAACGTCTCCTCACTGTACGGTGTTATGTCACATTAGAGTTATAATTCTGTTTCTGGCGAATTTAACGATATCCATTTTCAGCCTGCGTTGCGTATTTGTGACACATGCTGCTATAAAAAAAAAAAAGCTGTGATCGTCCGAACAGTGAGACTCTTTGACGTATCATTCAAGCGCAATCAACCCAGCATTGCCTATTTTATTGGTCCTTACTGCATGTGATAGGAGAAGGCAGGCAGGACATACAGTACCTCAGAGAAGTGGCGAGTACATGCATGCAAGCAGACAGGCCTTTAAATTACATCCCCCCACTGGGCACACGTGACTGGTTCTCTCCACTGACCCCCTTCTTCTCTTGCCCATCTGCTGCAGAAAACGCGGGCCAAGTAGCCACACCGGCCAAAAAGCTGGAGGATACTATTCGCCTGGCTGAGTTAGTCATTGAGGTCCTCCAGCAGAATGAAGATCACCATGCTGAAGTGAGTGATTGACTCTCCACACTCCCCTCCCTCTCTCTCTCTTTTTCTCTCTCTCTGTCAGTCTGTTTCTTCAGTTTTTCTTTCTTTCTTCTTTTTTTTAAAGACACAGCACATCCAGTGTTAGTGAATGCAAGGTTAGATGAAAGACGTGATTGCATGGAAGTGTTTTTAATCTCTCTTCTGGAATTTTTGCTGAGAGATTTCTGTCACCTTATAACTGCTGTGACATGACAACTTTAAAGTCTAGCTCAGATGAAGTAGCAGACGCAGCCTCTCAAGTCAAATATAACTGGTGTTTTTTTTTTGTTTTTTTTTTTCCAAAAGCAGTTATCAAAAAGAGAAGCCAGGGTTTGCATGAGTAGATGCACGTTTGGTAAGACATAGAGGTTATCCATGGTGGCCTTTCTTTTTGAGATATGTAGATTTACTGAATATATATTTTCTGAATATGCTTAACAGGCTGCAGTCCAAAGTACTGGAGATCAATCGGTACAGTATACATGTTTATCTTTCCTTACAGCCCCATCACATACACTCTCCCCTGTGCATGTGAGCTACTCAGGCAAAAGACTTTCCTGCCTTTACTTTCTTTCTTTCTTTCTTTCTTTTTTTTAGTGGGGTGGGGGGGAAAAATGGGTGGAATGTATGTTTTTTTTTATGTTACATTCATTTCTCAAGTGCCTGCCTGCATTTAAGGTCCTGTGACCCTAACACTGACAAGCCAGTGTCATCATCCTAGCCTAGTGTGCATGACTCTAAGGGAAGTTAGATAATGGTGATATTTACTCAGGACACCACTGAGATTAATTAATTTAGATTGTGCACGAGTGTAAACATTTGACTTAAATGGAGACAAATATGTAGTATGATCAACACAGGGACAACATATAGTGATAGCCTTAATTATTAAAGGTTTGTTATATCTTTGAAGATAAAAAAAGAAAAACAACTGATAGGTTAAACACTGCATGTGGGATACTTTGCCTGACTCCCTTGAATGCAAAACAGCAACTAGTGTTGTGTGATACATGCAAAAGATCTAGAAAAACCCTAAGCAATTACCATGATATAATGGCTACGCTGGTCAGTTTAGCACAAGTGTGTGTGTACAGTATGTGTGTTTGTGTGTGTGTGTATATGAGTGTGACTGCAATGAAGAGCCTCGTCTCCTTGCTTTTGTTTTCTCCTCCACATCGCTGGTGGGCTTTAGCAGGGCAAAGAGCAGGTATGTGGTGCTGTAAACGAGAATGAGAATGCGTGCGTGCGTGCGTGTGGGTGGAGCTCCTCTAACACACCCATCCATGGCTTGTGCATGTCCTGGAAAGGATACTCACCTCCTCCCCACATTACTGCCGGCACTGAGGTGTTTTTGTGGGGGATGTCTGCCTTTTCGAGACTGTAGCGTCCCTCCGGACTGTTGCGACAGCGGTGCTTGCGAAGCTTGCAACCTTGCCTGCTGCATCAGCTGTTCTCACCAGGGCCACTGTGTCCTCAGCCAACAACATGCACTCTGTCCTTCAGTCATAACAGCCCTGCCTTTCCTTACCCCTTTCCTTTCCTCTTACTCCCCATCCTTCCCTCTCTCTCGCGTGCGCACGTGCACATACACACAGACACAGACGCACAAACAGAGACACACACACACACACAAATACAGACACACAATATAGACACACAATATAGACACAGACACAGACACAGACACACACACACACACACACACACACACACACGCACACACACACACACACACACACACACACACAGACATAGACATACATACAATACAGACACAGACATATGCACACACACAAATACAGACACACATACAGACACAGACATTCATTAATGCCCCACCTTAAAGTCATCCTGACCCCCTTGCCCTTTTCCCAATTCATTGTTTGTTTGTCCGAGCTGATGTAGTTCAACTGTTAGGAAGTTGCAGTTGTTTTTTGGGGGGGAGGGACTGCTTGAGTGTGGGTTCAGAGAAAATGGGTAAGTGTGACGGTAAGTTGAGAAGCAGCTTGTGACCCCCTTTTCTTTGATGGCGTTCATCTAGGCGGGCAGATGAATGCGTGACTCATTAAATCTGAAAATGAATATAAATAAACAGCATGCCCCCAAAGGGAAGGATTAAGCTCCTCGTGGTTTAATCACTTCCTTCCTTCCTTCCTTCCTTCCTTCTACTGAGTTTGTCAAATGCTGAGTTTTAGTCAGAAAAAGTAAAGCCATGCCAAGTCCACAAGCAGGCTGCATATTCTTAGTCAAGACCTTTGCTAAAAAAATAAAATAAAATAACAAACAAAAACACATACACACTCTGGAAAAGGTGAGGAAAATAGGAACAAGTAGATCACAAAAGACCAAAAAAGATGTACAGAACAAAACAAAAACAGAACGAGCATAGTAGTAGTAGTAGTAGTAGTCTTCACCGAATGTCTGTCGACCTTGATGAAGTGCCTGCCTGCTTGTAGTCCTTGGTTGGCCTGAGGCAGTACTGCATGGTGTAGGGGTGCATCCCATTACCCATCAACAGACAGTGGCGCCCGGATGTGCTCAGAGGAAATCTCCATCTTCCATCCACGAGAGGCAAAAACGCATGCAGGGAGGACTGCAGTGCATGAGAAAAGCATCCTTATGGTACCATAAAAAAACAAACACCGTGCTGATAGGAGAGCCACAAACCAAACTGTCACTATGCTACTGTATGTCACAGTAATTTTGTTTATGAATTTTTGTGAATTTATGCATTGAACGCTGCCTCGTAGAACTCATTAATGGAGTGAGCTATAGGAGAGTGCAGAGTGCACAGCTGCAGATCGGAGTTGTGTCTTCAGCCTGTGGCAGCTGGCTTTGTTTTTTTGTTTTTCGCTGGCACATTGTGCTTTTGGGAGACGTTATATTCAGACAGTCACAAAGAGGCATAAAAATAGCTAGGATCTTGCTAAAAACTTCAAGAGGGTAAGTGAACAATGAATAAGGGAATATCTGGCAATATTTGCCCTCAACAGTTTGCTATGAGAGCAGCAACTGTAGCTGGTCTAACCCTCCACACAGTCATGGCTTTGCCTGAGTTGCCCTGGCTTGGCTGAGTGCTGGAATACTACTTCCTCTGTGTGTAATATTTTCTCAAAATAACTCTCCTTATATCGCTTTTGTTTTTTTTCATTTTTTACTAATGTACTTATTGCAGCATGGATAATGCATTGTAACCTTTGTGGTTAATGTACTAAATCAGGTTTTTTAGATATTTTACATGACCTACCAAGCCTCTGAAAAGTAAGCGAGGTCTTTGTTTGCTGAAAAAAAAAAAAAAAAAACTTCAAAGGTGACCATGAAACCTGGTGGTACAAAGATTGCTTGTGATGTACTCACGACTGTCCAACTGACTGTGGACTGGTTTTCTTCCCTCCCCCCCCTTGCTGCCTGGCCGTGTTGGGGTGTGTCCAGGCATTTGCGTGGTGGACAGACCTTATGGTTGAGCACGCAGAGCACTTCCTCTCTCTGTACGCGGTGGACATGGATGCTGCACTGGAGATCCAGTCTCCCGAGAGCTGGGACAGCTTCCCGCTCTTCCAGCTGCTCAATGACTTCCTTCGGTTGGACTGTAAGCATTACATTACATTACTTTACATTACATAATATTACATTACATTACATTACATTACATTACATTACTTTACATTACATAACATTACTTTACTTTACTTTACTTTACATTACATAACATAACATAACATAACATAACATTACTTTACTTTACTTTACATTACATAACAACATAACATAACATAACATAACATTACTTTACATTACTTAACATTACATTAATGCGTAGCAAACACATGTATCCAAGTCAATTTACAGTGGAGGAAAAGCAATGAAGTTCAGGTAACATAAGCGGTTACAGGGCAAGTGTCGGGAGACCGGTTGAGAACACATGTTATTTAGGTGGTTAGTGAATTAGAGTTGCTAGGCTAACAGGTGTTCTTAGAACAGAATGTTTTCCAGAGCTGGTAGCAACTGATGAGCAACCTATCCCTTTGTGTTGTCTGACACAACACAAAAGCTCTAACTGTTGCTGTATTTTACTTACCAAAGTCACTGTTACAGACTGTCTTTATTCACATAACCTTCTTCACATTTCCACTGAACCACAAAAGTGACATTTTGTTGTAAATGGTGTAAATGAGGAGACCATTTCCTGTGTAGAGACTGGAGTGATACATCTCCAAATTTATTCAGTGTCTGTATCACCACAGATGTTTATAACCATGACGTGTTGCTTGGCTTCCCTGTCAACTCCTTGCTCCCTGTTGTCAGCTATCTGTCATAAACAACAGCCTCTGCTTTTATGTGGAAAACCAGAATAGTGAGTCAAGTGCCAGGGATAAAAATAAGAGCGGAAAACAATAGCACCTGCAGGCTCGTGAGGCAAGTCATTGCTTTCTCTCTGTTGCCTCCGTTCCAGATCACCTGTGCAATGGCAAGTTTCACAAACACCTGCAGGAACTCTATGCCCCACTGGTGGTGCGATACGTGGACCTGATGGAGACCTCCATCGCCCAGTCAATCCACAGGGGCTTTGAGCGTGAGGGCTGGGAACCAGTGAAGTAAGAGACCCTTACTGTGAATATACATACATTCAGAAAACACAGCTGATAGCTGTCACCTGTCACTGCGCTGCACTAGTGTACCCTCAGCAGATAATAACGCTGTGTTTATATATGTGAGAATATAACTGTGTGATGTGAAACAGAATTATCTTTTAGATTTAAATGAAAGTTTACTCCCATCAATCAAAAATGGCAATAGAATGCTACTGTACACCTAAAATGGAGGCCGCCTTTATCCAAAATAGCTGTCTGAATTTATTTCACTCGTGGTTTCTGTTACAGACTGTCATGGCTTCTGTTACAGTGCAATATCTTTATAATAGTGCTACAGCATATATGGCTATAGCAAACCATATTTATCACAACTGGTATTAGATGTGACAGCTCCATAGGATGACTGTAGCTTTTGCTATACAATACACCCATATAACCTTAACACATGTGACTAAAAACATGCATTGCTTTTTCTACAGGTCTTTGTCTGTGTATTTCTGTATCTTTGTCATTTTCCAGTGGTCTAGACTCTTGTCTAGACTCTGTCAGTGGTTGTCACTTGCCTCGGCTTCCATTCACAAAGCATTTGATGTTCCTGCTAAAAGTACTTTTGAACACTATTTTCTGAGAAATCCCATTTACAAAGCTGCTGAAACCAACCAAACACTCTGTAGATACAGTTTATTGGCAAGTCTTGCTCTGAATAGCTTTTGTAATCCTGTTGATTGGTTGACGGCACATAGATGACAGCTACAGCTACAAACTAAATAAAAATGGAACAGCCATAGACTCCTTAGCCTATCTTGACATGGTTTCAAAAATGCATCTATTCAAGCAATGCATAGGTTGATTGCTGCCCTTAAAAGCTCCAAATGTTCTCTCGCAAATAAGATGGCGTCTTTACCTGATTTCATATCGCCATTGCAAAATATTGTGACATGAAATGATAGAAACTGCTGTCGGTCTTGGCGAGTCAGTTATCCTTTCCAATGCGTCTTAGTTTTCTCAGATGCTATATGCTAGTGCTAGAGCTAATGACCTTGCTAATTACATACTAGCAGTCCTAAATTTCATTCTGACATGGACCTTATTATTTTTTCCAAAAGAGTATCTCCAAAATTGCTAGGTTAGGAACGGCTTTTAGCCTCGTGATGCTTTGTGAATATGGCTACAGTACACCGGTTACATGTCGCTATTCAGACATGTCATTAGTCAGACATTAGCGTCCAATTGTCGGAGTAGCGACATTATCAATTTTTTTAAAACATATCATTATTCCGACATTTTTTTTTTCCATTGTCGGAGTAGGGGCATGTTGCTATTTTTGAAACATTCCGCTTTTCCGACATGAATAGTTTTATTGTGACGCTGAAAACCAAGGCCTGCCCTGGAGGCAAAACCGACTGTAGTCAAAGTCCCTGTTAACTAGTTTTTCGGATTTAAGTTAGGGAAAGGAAAACTGGTCCGTATGACAGCAGGCAAGGGATTTTTTCCTCTTTTCTTTTGCTTTTAATATCAATACAACGTATAGATAAGCAGCAGCGACAGACACGTACAGCAGCAGGAGTAAACGGGATAGGTGCGCTCAATTAACAAGGAGTTATGCGCTGTACGCGCAATAAAACTCAAATTAAAGAATCGTTTCCCCTCGTAGGGCCTATGTCTGTCGCATCAGCATAGCGTTGTTGTCTGCAGTAGTCGTTTCATCCAGCTGTATGCTGAATGGATACTGACGCAGACATTTACACAACTGTTCCTCAGTATCCGATGCCATCTCGTTGATCCTCCGTGCCACATTGCTGAGTGGCATGGCCCTCAACACCGATGCTGGATCTTGCTCTGCAGCACTGGACCTCTTCATTGACAGGAAGAACAAGTATTTCTCCAAAAATTAACGGTGATCCCGATTTCGCAATTAAAAGTGAAATGCGTGATAACACCAACTCGCTCTGTGTTTGACTTCCCTTCCGACAAAACAAGGTAACAATGTTGTGCTTTGAATAGGCTAATGCTCCTTTAGGGCTTAGGGGAAAAAAACGTGGGCTATCCTCTGATGCCTTGCAGTGTGTATCTTGGTCAGGTGCTCGTTTCGTGTTTCATTGCCTCATTCGAAAACACGTTCACAAAGAAGGCACATCGGGAGGTGACCATTTGTGAGTGAGTTGATGCTCGTTATGTCGTAGGACTTTCTTTTTCGCTGCCATGTTTAACAATAATATATGCATATATATTGATAAATAGTGTGCTTATTAAACAAAACTCAATGTAGGATTTAAGTAGGCCTACTTTCTGAACCAGCTGAACCCAATTAATCAAGCAACCCCGTGCGCTGCTTCATTGGGGACCATACACAAAAACGAGAAAACAAAATATCGAGTCGTTATTCTGTTTTTTCCGTTTACCAGTTTAAAGTGAATACTAGTGTAGCATAATTTAGTTCGCTAGGTGAACACCCCCTAGTCTTATTTTGTTTGTTTGTTTGTTTGTTTGTTTTGAAAGGTGAGAGGTTTCCTTCAGATCTCTAAACATTTCTTATGGTATCACCATGGATCTCCCTGTTTTTTGGAGGCATTACGCATTGCTATTTATGAACAAGTGGATGTGGATGTCTGTCTTTCCATTAAGACATTGACACCATGCTCACCTTGCATGCGCATGTTGCTGCTCTGCCAACTAAACAAAAATGAGGCCATCTCTGCCTAGAGTCTCACAAACACCGTCTACCCGCCAATCATCGCCGTAATTAAAAGCGCTGTCGGCTCCGCTCCGCTTCGTGAGAGCAGCTGTCCATCATTAACTGTGAAAAAAAAACTGTCGGAATAGCGGTACTAAAAAGTGTCTGAATAGCGGGATGTCTGAGTAGTGGGATGTCTGAATAGTGGGATGTCTGAATAGTGGGATGTCTAACTAATGACATGTCGGAATAGGGTGTGAATACCCAGTACACCTGTGACCTTCTGGCGTAGGCTAGGGGCATACCACTTCCCTAATACCTTCCATTTGCAGTCTTTTCAGACACAACTAGGCTGTACAGTTTTTCCCCCACTTGACATACAGTCACGTTTAATGTTTTCCTCTGATAGATTTCCACACAATTAACCGTTTTCCATGTTGTGTTGTGGATTTATCTGCCACACTAGAAAACAATTCACTCCTTTCCAGGGCTCTGACAATAAGTAAATACATTTTTGTCTCTTTTGTTTTGTGCAGCTAATCCTCATGATTTTAGTGTTGCTTGTCTGTCTTTACTGTTGCCCAGTGCTTTCTATCTACTCTTTCTTTCTGTAAGTCAGTGTTACAGTTGTTGCTGAAACCCTGTCCTTGTCCGTGATGATACTTATGTCTATATGTCTATTGTGTCATACATGTTCATCTCATTATCTCTTCTTAATAAAAACACACTGTCGCTCCAAGCTTCTTTGAACATATATATGCTAACATAACCATTTAAATCTATGTACTATACTGCCTATGATGTGGTTTTTATCACAACAGTAAAAATATAATATCATATATATACATATGCATTTCTATTTGTTGGTGTTGTAAAAGAAAAATATTATGTTATTAAATGTTATATTTTTATTTTCTAAAGTTAAGCAGTAGTGTTTTTTAGTACTTTGTCTACAAGTGATATTTTTGTTTTTTGTTTATTTAGCACTACTCTGTTTTGACAGTGTCTTGTCATATTGTGTTTCTGCAAGCCATCCACATCATCACTGTTATGTTTTTTCTTTCTCTTTTCTTCTTTTTTGTCTGTCTCTGCAGGAGTTTAACAAGTAATCTGCCCAATGTGAAATTACCAAATGTGGACCTACAAAACCTACAAATCCCCAAAGTACCAAATCTGCCCGCTGCTCTCCCAGTCTCTGGACTATCTGTTAACCTTCCACAAATGCCTAGCTTTTCCACCCCTTCCTGGATGGCGGCGATTTATGACTCTGAGTGTGTATTCAAGTGTATTCAACTGAGATCTGACTGATGCGTCAATTTACAGCTGTTTGGCATGAAGATGGCATAAAGAGACATTTGCGTCTCGTCGTAACTGAACTGCACTTGTTTTTAAAAGAGTGTGACCTTTACATTTGTCTGTGGCACAGCTGCATCCTAAAAAAAAAAAACAAATTTTGGGATCAAAGATTACTATCTGAGTTTTTTTTTGGCATCAACAGCCATTTTCATGCCAAATGCACTGCAGGGGAATCTGGCTCAACCTTGACCTTCACTGTGTGAAATGAGAACCTTTTAAGTTTTTCATTTTTCTCAGTGTGCATGTGTTGGTGGGGTTAGGCCTGAGATGGAGAGATCTGGAACACCACCCAAGCCTTCCGGCTACACATAATTGACCTCCCCGCACTGAAATGGTCTTTCACCATCACCCAACTTGGTCATTACTGCAGTAATAACAAAAAAAAACTACTTCATGATTCTGCATTTTGCCATAATTTCACCGTCCTCCTTGGTTTGACAAACTGAAGAAACGTAATAAGAGATAGATAGACCTGAAGCTCCGCTATGAACCTAGCCCCATATTTACTTGAAGCAAGTTGACAGTTCTAATGTGGGTTAAAAGGTGAAATAAAGATGGAGGAAGACAACTGCGGTGGGGTGTTGGCTGCATGGTGACAGGTGGAGCTCTCCAGTCTCATCGTGTGTAGGTCTGTCCACATTCTCTTGTGCACTGAAGCTGCGCTCACTTCACTTCAGTGGAGCTAGCATCCGTGACAGTAGAAATTAGCCTTCCTCTTCCAGCACCTCCTCTTCCTCCTTCCTCCTACTCTTCCTCCTCCTCCTCCTCCTCCTCTTCTTACTCTTCCTTCCCTTCCCACTACTCCACGCTCACCTTGAAAGCTCTTTTCACACCCATCTATATCTTTGCTTAGGATGACAGCGTCTTCGGAAAATTACTGCATGGTGTGTTTGACCCCCAGCGACCCCCCCCCTCCACCCCCACCCCCCTTCAAGGTTGGGCATGGGTGGTGAGAGAGAGCCTGGTCTTTTGTAATGTGCATCTGCCATGGACTGTTAGTTCATGTGCCTCACAAAATGTCTTCTTGTCCTTTCCTTTAGGGAAATATAAAACTCAAAATTGTGCTTCCAAAATTAACAGTGTTTGTCAGAATAGGTCCTTGGGACATGGCTAACCAAACACTAAGCCCTAAAATGCCAGACAGACATTTTTCCCTAAATGTAGGGAAATGTATGAATCATTGTTGTAAAATGTACAGTATTCTTATTATTCTTGATCTGTCTTGATCAGTCTTGCCCCTTGCAGAATCTGCTGCTATGCAGATAAGTTGCTACAAAAACACCCTCACAGCTGCTAACAGTAAGCGGACCATTAGCATAGATCTTTTTTGTCCATTGCACAAGCTCTCTCTCACCATGACATTTCCAAGCAAACCCCTCCCCCCCACCCCCCACCCCAAACAAATGAAACTGTAAGCTAAGACAAAGCGTGCATGGAGTCTGTTGCCTTTCCCCAGGGTTGATAACCACCCCAGCTGGTTTGGTTATTGTGTTTTTTTTTTATCTTTTCTGGGCAGTTCTGTCTTACTTTGCCACAAGCTGACTGACAAACATGCTGTCTCTGTTTCTGAAAGACTATTTCAAAACTAGAGATTTTGTTCTAAACACCTTCAATCAGGATTCAGTCAGCGTATGGCCAAAGTAAAGCACAAAGAGACACACACAAGTGTGTTGATGATGACTGACCCATTACGGCCCTCTATTCACACATGCTGTGTGTGAGTGTGGTGTTTGGTGACCCCATGACCCCATGCCCTTGACCTCTGACCTCTGACCTGTGCTTGTGTCCGTCAGCAACGGTTCTGGAACATCGGAGGATCTGTTCTGGAAGCTGGACGCCCTGCAGACCTTCATCAGAGATCTGCACTGGCCCGAGGAGGAGTTTGCAAAGGAGCTTGATAACCGCATAAAGACCATGTCCAGTGACATGATTGAAAATTGTGTGAAACGGTACATGAAACAAACAAACAACCAAATTAATTAATTAATTAATTAATAAACAAAGCATAACTTAAAATAAAAGTATATACAGTAGTTATAGCAAAGTGAGAGAACACAGTAAAAACCTTAAGTGAAATATTTGTATGGCTCAAACCTGCCTGAAGTACAATCTTTTACGTTTGTGGAGTATTCCCTCCTTATACAGACACACAGCTTAGTGCATTTACTGTTCTTCAGTAACAATTCAGAAGGCATAGCTGTTGTTCACAGCTGTTTCTAAAAACATAGATCAACAGAATATCAACATTATCTGGCATTTAAATACATTTCTTACTTGTTGTGTTTCAGCACCCGCATGGCATTCGAGTCCAAGCTAACCAAAAGCAGCCGCTCCACAGACTTTCGAATCCCACTGTCCATATGCACTATGTTTAATGTGATGGTGGATGCCAAGGACCAGTCAGCTAAACTGTGTGCCATGGAGATGGGTTCAGAGGTAAGGACCAGTATGAGAATAGGTCCTCTATTATTTTTAACAGTGACGAGCAACCAGGCTTCAAAATCACCAATCCAATACCTCAGATAAAAGAGTTAATAATTGAAATGACCTGTATGAATTACACAGGTAGTTGTACTAGGTGATTTGGAAAACATGGCTACAACTCAGGTGTAACACCAATTGTTCCTGGTGAAATGATGTGTATGGCGGAAACGACAACACAACCCACTTGACTAGCTTTTGAATTGAAGTTGCCTACTACCCATTATAAATCTGTGTCATTTGTTTCTCTGTCTCTGTCTTTTGCTTTTGTCTAGAAACAGAAACATTCTAAAATAGATGAGCTCATTGAATCCAGTGTCAAGGAAATGATCTCTCTCTTGGTTGCAAAGGTATGTAACAAGATCTATCAAAATACTGTCCAATCATGTAAAAATGATTCGTTTTTACTGTAGATGAACGACACCATGGGTGTAATTGTATTCGACTGATGACATGAAACCATAAATGTGGCTCTTTTGTTTGTTCAAATATTTAGTTTGTTGCTATTCTTGAGAGTGTGTTGGCGAAGATATCCCGTTACGATGAAGGGACACTGTTCTCATCTTTTCTGTCTTTCACAGTGAGTATACCATGCTACCCCTCATAGCCACTGGAACTCCCTGTCACCCGGTGGCTATACACAATCTAGAATTCACTTTCCATTTCTCTCAGCAAATGAAAATTTCCACAATCTATCATCAAAAAACATTCACATACCCTGTTGCACCAAAGCAGAAAAGGATGGCCCAGGTTTGGGAACTAGAGGCCTTTTAGCCACCTTTGCACATTAGGACTATTACCAATGTTTATGGACAAGACCGTGTGTAAAATGGTCCAGCATTCACCCAAAGATGTGAATGTTTATAATAGCTTTGAATTTAGTCACATGCTGTTTGAAATGGACAAGTAATAATGACATTTCGAGCAAGAGCAAATACGTGTTTCTTCAAGAAAAGCTAGGCTCCCTTTCAGTAGCTCATGCCACAATGTCAACATGAAAGTTTGCCAATTTGCTAATTGTGTATGGCAAACTCTTGGCACTAATTACCAAATTTAGCACTCAAAGTGCACCGGAAGAACAAAAATCCATGGCGATTTACAGGTTGCACTGAAACCTCCAGGATTAAAAGATCTTATGCAAAGGTTTATAACTGTAGCTCTATTCAGAGCATTATCTGATGCAGTTTGGTGCTAACAGCAATGCAATTAAGTCAGACCAGTCTTAAAACTATTTTTTATATTTATTTAGTAAAGACCCTTGGACTCTTATTCTCACATAATAATTGGCAACATTACAAAGCTGATAATACCTTTACATATGATCTTCAAGTGAAAACTTTGGAGTCCCAGAGATTTTGGTGCTATTTATGGATGTGAACAAGGCCACACTTGGTATTGGCAGCAAAACCACAATAATAGGATCAGTTTTGAGCCAGATGCATTTGGCATTTACAGCAAGGGCAGCTTTTAATGGCGGTGAGTAGGGCATAGACTTGTGTTTTTTAACAGCTGATGTTTGACTTAACGAGGACAGGGTTCCTAAATACAAATCAAAGCACTGACTCTATAGAAGAGTATAACCCAGTACATTACCTCAAGTCATCTGGCATCTTGAGGAAGAGTCTGCACAAGTCGATAGCTTCCACTGTGAGTGTTTGGTGCAATTTGTACAGGCTTTCCCCCAAGATGGCATTGACAGGAAGATGACTTCAGGTAATGCTGTATACTGAAAAACAGTCTTCTATTGAGTCTGTCTGTTTACTTAAAGAGTTAATGCTCAGGGTCATTATGTCCTGCTCACTGCCATCATAAGCTATTTCAGTTGAAAGCGATTGCAGTTGAAATCCTACCTGATTGATGTGTGTGGTTTTGCTGCCAACACAACATTTGAATTTGTTATCCTCTACAAATAGCCCCAGAATGTCTGAAACCTCAGAGCACCTCTTTAAGGCTTTATCTTGTACAAGGCAATTATTTCTCAAGTTTTCAAGATACTTCAAAACGTTTTTTTATACAGCTATTGATATAGTTGGAGTAAACTTGTCTTACTTTGAAAATGTGAAAACAAAAAGAAAAAAAAACGTTTGACAGGGGTTAATGATTTGGTTTTTGCTATCATTTTAAATGCCTCTAGCTCCATATGTAGAATGCCCCAATGTGAGTGGAAAGCAGACTAGAGGTTAGCTTGTGTTAGAATACATCAGTTTAGAGTTCTATGCATGCTTGTGCTGACAGACTCCTTTACTGTAAAGACAATGTTTTTTTGATTTCAGGTGAAAGCGGCGTCAAAGTATGTGGATGTCCCTGTAAGTGGTCATGCCAGTTTGCCTTTGTGTGTGCCTACTGTCTGTGTTGTGTCTGGTGTCTTGAAAATATTTAAATATCTAACAGTATGTATTGATATTTTTTTCCAAATGCTGGTGGTGTCTAGAATGTCTTACCATAGAACCAACTAGATGTTTTGATTCCAATCTGGCCACCTTTATCACTTCGTATTAACATCCATTTAGTTGTGACAACGTCTTAAACCATATTAACCCGCTAACCCCTGGACTAAAGAATAGCTACTTTAACCATCATGTTCGGTCATGGCCCATCTGTTTACTGTGCATGACTGTGTCCCACCAGTGTTTGAAGCCTTTGTGTGTGTGCGTGTGTGTGTTCCTTTCCTATTTTAACCTACCATCTGCCTACCCAACAATTCCTTTCATTCTTTACTTTTCACGTTGTCTTCTTTTTTATGTTGCCAGCTTGGCCCGGACTCTCCGAATAAAATATTATAAAGTCTCAGTGCGGGAATTTTTTCGTTAGCCTACTAAAGCCTGCTAAAACTTCTCTGTTGTCCTGACTTTTCCAGAAACCTGGGATGGACGTGGCGGATGGATACGTCACCTTTGTGCGACACTCTCAAGACATTCTGCGAGATAAGGTCAATGAGGAGGTGTACATAGAGAGGTTATTTGATGTAAGTAAGATGCCGCCACCTCCAAAACCTGCTACGGGAGGGGCCTATCCAAAATGAGGCAAAACACTGGGGCAGAGAGGGATAAGTCACTTGAGAAAAAGAAACAAAGCAAATATATTTGGACGTCAAGAAACTGCAGAGTCGAAGTTTATCTTCTTTCTTTCTTTCTTTCTTTCTTTCTTTCTTTCTTTCTTTCTTTTTCTCTCTCTGTCTGTCACACAATCTTACTCTCACTCTGTCTCTCTCCTTGCTCTTACTGTAAGTGTTGTTAAACCCACTGTAGTCCAGTGTAGCATTTTTATGTCGCTTACGCCTTCTGTGTCCTGCGACATTTTTGCTGAAAAGCAAAGTGTTCAGCAATTTTGAAAATGGGATTATTTACAAAGCAGCGCTCTCCTGTTCAACTAAAACATTTAACTGGACATAACCAACCACATTTTTAAGTTTCTTAACCTGAAAAGGCCTTCAATTTATTATAGCACGCTTGGACTTCTCAAGCTATGCACCAGTTGTTGCTGTTTCATATCAAGTAATTAATTTATTTTTATATTGCCGAAAACCTGTCAAAGGGTCAAAGAGAGCACTGCCCGCTAGACAGAAATAATCCCTGTACGTGTACGCTGATGTGGTCTGTGTTTTTACTGATGTTTTTGCAGTTTTTGTGTGTGTGTGTGTGTGTGTGTGTGTGTGTGTGTGTGTGTGTGTGTGTGTGTCTGTGTGAGAACAAAAGGTAATAGTATGTACTGATGCAGCTGAGCTGTGTGGAACATGGTCTCTTTGGCAGTGTGTTGTGCTGCATATATTTTGTGACAGGGCCTGGGTGTAGGTTATATGTTAAGTATAGTTGGCGTGAACATATGGGTGAGTGCATGTTCATAAGGGTCACTCCTATGAACTTGTTCACAAGTGTGTGAGACGTGCGTGTGTGATGTGTGTGATTTCTGTGACGAGTACATACAGTATGTGTGTGATAAGTGTGTGGTTTTTTTCCCAGGGCTTTTATTGGGCTGTGCTTTATTGTATTCATCGTGAAAATATTTCATATTGCATGTATGTGGAAATACTGTTGTGTCTTGCTGGGTCTGTCTCTTTAACGCTCAGTGTCTCTGTCGTACAGCATTTACTGTTTTTCTGTTTGTTTTGACACTGTGTGATCTTTCTTTCAGTGATGCATGGTCAAGATGTTTGACTACCTGTGAACTCGTGAACTCCCATCACCAGTGTTGTGGACTCCCTGCTCATCACACCCCCGCCCCCAACCCCCCCCCCCCCCCCCCCCCCCCCACCTCTCTCTTCCACCTCCCACCTGTGCCCCCTTTAGCTCCTCCCCTCCTCATCAGCTAATTCTGTCGCTCACCTGAACATAACTCCCTCTGCCTTATGACCTTCTTCCTTTTTTCTTTTCTCTCAACGAAGTGAAACTTATCTCTTTTGTCCTGCTGTTTTATCACATTCTGTTGAGTGGCATGAGTTAAGATCAAATAATCTACCTGTGTACATCTACTAGCATGACCCTCTGCTGAAAGCCTCCCCTATTCTTACACACACACGCTCCAGCTAACAACCCTACTAGCACCCACCAGCCTGCTCAACCTGCCTGCATGCCATGCACGATTCAGTGGACGATGTGAAGTGGACAGGCAATCCTAAAATAAAAAAATAAAAATAAATACAAATAAAATACAAATGAAACAGGATGACATGATGCCAATGACAATCAGTTTCCATCCATGAAAGCACCAAGCACATAAAAGGACATCACTGAGTTTCAAGATTCATTCACGTCATGCAACTAACTATCCAACTAACCAATCAAGTAATGAAGTTGAAATTAACAATCTGAATAATTGGGTTGGGTAAATTATATGTATTAGGCTACACTATGCACCTACAATGGGGCCACATTCAACCAATAAAAGCACACAGAATTCGGAATTTGTTCCAAATTCCTGTAAATTTTACTGTCACTTTGGAAAAGGCGTCTGCCAAACATCATCATCAGCCTAACTTAAATCTGGCACATTAGTAGCCACCCACAGTTGCTTCAACCGCAGATAATAATAATAATAAAAAGGAAATGGTCTTTCCTGCCTAGTCACTCCACAGAATCTTAAATCAAAGATTGAGCCGCATTCTGTATTGTTATGAGGTAAGAGACCCCTTCATGCCTTCATAAATGTGCTGTTCTCTTTTATCTAAGAAGCCTACTGCAGTTTATTTGGGTCGGCCTCCATACCTGTTGTGCATTGCCTTAGTAGTTGCACTACAGATTAAAGATTGCAGAAATGGTCGAAGAAAACAGTACACTCATTGTTGCCTGCCAGTCCAGTTTAATTTGCACAAATACTCTTTCATACTTCTTTCGGCTATGTGTTTTATTTCACTGCCTTTGGTTACTGTGTGTGGGTTTGCCTGATTATGTCATGAAAAAGTATGCATACAAGAAGTTTGTTTTAGTTTGTCAAGTAATAATATGCATTCACATTACGATTTTGTTTTGATGATGGTCACAGCCGACTCCTGACAGACATTTTTCAAATCTGAGGATAGATCATGTTTACACTATGCTATCTTGCTGGAGAGGTGTAAAATCCTGAACACTATTCACTAGGTAAATAGCAATGCACAGTAGTACCTCAGTGTCAACACAGACCCAGGGAACTAAGATGGCCCACACACAACAGCTTAGCAGGTCCTTGTTTTCTGGCACCCTTCTGCATTTGACTTTGTCGACTAGTCTTCAGTGCCCTCTCGTGGTGAGATAGCTTTCTGCATCAGAGCAGCACTGCCTTGCATTCACTTTGACATGACAGCACAGCAATGTGTCCATACATGATTTTTTATTATATCCTTCTTTTGCAGATTCAAGGTCTTCTTAGTTGACAGTGGAAAACAAGCCTGTTAGAGATCAGCCCAGGCTAAACTAATAAGAATTCAGTGTGTGTTCATGTCCATGTCAACATGTCCCGCATATGTTGACCTCAAATGCATTCAAATGGATGTGTAGTGTGTGTGTGTGTGTGTGTGGGTGTGTGTATGTGCTAGATATAGACAGACTATAAACAGAGCCATCACTGTTCTCAGAGTAGATGAGTGTGCCTGTCACAGTTGCCATTTCCCTGTGTCATGTTGCATGCTGTTGTGATCAAGATGTCCGTTCTTCATCATCGACAGGCATTTTTTGTCCTGCTCGTACCGTACCTCTCTATTTGTGTGTGTGATGTCAGTGCGTGTGTCTGTGTTTTGCTGGAGACCGCTGTATTATGTGTGTGTTTCAGCAATGGTACACTGGGACCATGGACCTTCTGGGTCGGTGGCTTACTGAGCGCATGGACCAGCAGCTTCACGTCTACCAGCTGAAGATCCTCATCAGGATTGTAAAGGTGACGTCACAGCTGCACCACAGTTGCGTTCTGTCCCGTGCGGTGCGGCACAATGTCAGTGTGTCTCGGGCCTATAATGCCGTAAATGAAGATTTTATTAAAGTGGCTCGAAGTGTAATTATTTATTTTATCTGTGGGTGTACAATAAGCAGTGTTGGCCCACCTGGATTCAAAAGCGACAATCTATTACCACATATTCTAAATTCTCCTTGTTCAATCTGCGCATTTAATACCTGTCATTTCAATACATAACTCTTCTACCTGGCTGGGGAGTTGTGCAAATTAAATTCAGCATATTCAGTGAATGGCTGGAACAAATGTGTGGTACTGGATTGTAGCTTCTTGTAAGGCAGGTTGCCCATTACCTGACGATAAGCTCTGGTTATCTGCAGGTACAAAACACAGCATGACAGGCAGCATGGTGGTAGATTGGTAGACAGCCAATGACATGTACTGTAGGCAACACAGTGAGTGACACAGAGTCTGTGATATTGCATCCATCCTACAGAAAAAGTACAGAGACTTCCGTCTCCAGGGGGTCCTGGACTCCACGCTGAACAGCAAGATGTACGAGACGGTGCGCACCCGTCTGACGGTGGAGGAGGCCTCTGCCTCGGTGAGGGAGGGAGGCATGCAGGGCATCTCCATGAAGGATAGCGACGAGGAGGACGAGGAGGACGACTAGAGCACTTACCTCCACTGGTGCCCCACCACCACCGCCGCCACCACCACTACTGTCCTCTTGACTCTAACCCCCCCAACCCCGACCCTTAGCTTCCCCTGCCCCCTGCCCCCAGCCCCTTGCCCTCCTCTCCCAGTATCACCCTCCTGAACCCCCCCCCCCTTATCACATTTTAACTTAGCCTGGTAACTGATGATGCATGTAATGACTCCGTTTACTCAGTCTAGCCACACTAGGACCTCTCTGTTGACTCGAAACGCCCATGAAAAGAGCTCTCTAATTTAAAAAAAGAAATAGTAATTGTAACTGAGTAAAAAAGATTAAAAAATTTAAAAGTCTTAAAAAATGTCAACAGTTTTAGCTGTGTCATGATATAAAAAATAGCACCGATTTTTTTTTTTAATTCATTGATTTCAGAATTTCTTTCTATGTGTTCCTAAGCAATATGGAGTACCATTTGTTTGACAATGTTGAGTGAGATTATTAGGTGTGTCCTTGTCCAATGCGATACATATATGGCGCTTTGACGTACTGTTACATACATTTATTGTACATTGTCGTGAAGATGAGTGTGTGGACCTTTTCTTTGTCTTGTCTCTTTTTAAGTGAATGCCAACTGCTTCGAAACTGAAAAAGAAACCTCTGTCTTTTAGTTCACTGCTCTTCAGAGTAAATGTCTGCTCTCTGTTTGCACTTCCTCATGTGTAAACCGCCATGATTTTACTGTACGTTCCTCCATCTTGTGTCAATGTTGCAGTTTACCACCGAAATAGCCATCTGAAACCGAAAAAAGGTTGGTATTCCAGAAATGCAATATTCATATATCACACTCCATCCTCCTTGAGATTATTTATTTTGTATTTATTTATAAATTCTGAATTTATTTATAACATTCAAACATAAAAAACCTATTGTCTTGTCTTAATTTTTGTTTTGTCAAGCGAATGAGGGATGTGCCATTTATTTGAATCTCACTGTTGTTTTTGTACATATGACGCTGTACATTGCACTCTGAGCCATCAATGCATGCCTGTGGGGTCCCACCCTCCCAAAAAGCTTTTTGTTTTCTTCTGTGAATTAGCTGGTGAATTCATTCTTGCTTTTGCCTTATCAAAGCCAACAGTTGTAATATGCAAGAGCTGTGGCCTCTCAATAAAAATAACTGTACAAATACAGTCATTCTCCCAGTCTCTGTTTTTTTTCTTACTGTTAAATTCTTACTAATACATAATTTTCTTTTTTATTATTAAAATACTGTCAGTAAATATGTAACTCCCAAGAGAGCACCGTCATACATGTTGTATGATATATTGTATGCTATGACATCATGTAAACTGCCTTGAGGTAATAAGAATTGGATGGACATCAAAACAGTTTGTCTTTAAGACTTGACAATGGCCCAGAGCAGATTTAAACAATTATAAGGAAAACAAACATTAATAATGAACTGTGCTGAAGCCTAAAGTGACAATATCCTGGCTCTGTGTACTATGATATTCTGTAAATGTGAGACAAGCTTGGCACAAAATATCACCTATAAGCAAGCTGAATAAGCATACTGATGTAAACTACTCCAATGTTGTGTATGTATGGAAAGACCTTGAGGTCGACCTTTGATCTATTAGTACAACCCCCAAAAACTTTCCGAAAGCTAAAATTTGTAGTGTTTTTTTTTTTTTTTTTTTTTACATAAATCCTCTTACATTATATATGAGCAGGGTCAGGGTGATAGAGGGAGGGTGGCAAATTGTAATATAATTAATAAATAAACAATATTGCATTTTGTTTTGTATTGCACTTCACATTCATCTGTTCTCAAAGTGATTACAGGACTTAAAAGGAAAAAAGGAAATATATTCATCAAAATAGACCAGAAACACACTAAATGACATCCACACTAAAACAGACCACTGATATCCTGGGTAACTTCTACCACTGAGCTTATTTCTACATAATCTACTACAAACAACACTGTACCATACTGTAACAACACTGTACTGTATACTTGTTTATAATACATCTGTTTATATCCCTCATGTATATTATTGCCTAACTATTTCCATCAGTTTATACTACCCTATTTATTGTACATTGTTTACTACAAACTACACTGTACTATACTGAATATTGTACCATACTGTATGTACTGTGTATCTCACACTTGCTGCTCCTTGCACTTCTGACCACATTTGTTACACTGTATTTATACTCGTGTAATAACAATACAGTTAAATCTAATCTAATCTAATCTAATCTAATCTAATCTTAATCTTAATCTGGGATTTACAAAGAGAGTAGAAGCTAAGAAGTAAAACTAAATAAAAAAGTTAAATGCTTTGTTCAACAGAAATGTTTGTGGATCATGGTGCCCTTAATGTGTCAGAGAGGGCATCCCACAGACAAGGAGCAGCAACCCAGAAAGCCCTATCACATATGCTGCTCAGTCTGGTTCTGGCTCAGTCTGGTTATGAATCTGATTCCAGGTAAGAAAAGCAAAGGTGCAAGCTTTGGAGGTCTACAACTGGACATCAGAGGTCTTGCTGGTGGGGTTGAGCAGAAGAGGAAGAACCATGAGAGCTTGATCATGGAAATGGAGACAAAGGATGCAGTCCTGGCAGGGACAGAAGGACAGAAGGAGGAAAAGGGTGACGCTGCTGCTTACCTTTCACTGCAAAGATTGAGGATCACACTTCAAAGCCGCTCCTCACCTGCCTCATCATTTCTTGCTCTTGACAGTTTTGTGTGTGTGTGTGTGTGTGTGTGTGTGTGTGTGTGCTCTCCTCAAGGAGCAATGCATCTCAGTCACCACCTGCGAAATAAGTTCAAGCTGATGTCAAGAATTCAATTGTTATTAAGACCTTTAATAGGATAATTTAGTTTGATAGTCTATATTTTTAAAGGGATGCATAATACTAGGCTAACATAGCCAATGACAAGACTGTGATTTACCTAAACTGTTCTTAGGCCCTACATGCAGTTACCTCTGAACTATCAAATAATAATCATTTTTATAACTAGATTTATTTTGCACTGACTTTATTGGGAAATAAAGAACATGGTCAAATAAAGGATTTGATGACTGGGGAGAACAGCATGGCAACTTGGAGGAAAATCCTGGGAAGCCGACTGCTTTTTAATTTTGGGTTAGCCTACTGACTCATTTGATGCCAGTGTTTCCCACAGCTGGTACACACCAAACAGTTTACGTCAGTCTCTTTAAACCATTTACGGCAGTGGGGTAGATGATAGTAAGCAAGCAGGGGACCCACTGTGAAGTGAAAGAGTTGTCTTTTGTCTGTTATTGAATGTCATTATCGTATAGCTAAACCCAAGTCGACAGCTAGTAGTACGACTGACTATGAGTTTTTGATCATTAATGCTGACTGGCCTATTCGATCAAAAGTGAAAGAAAAACGAACTGGAAAAGCAGCAAGGCTACGAAGCTACGCCAAAAAGCTAGCTAGCTAATTGGGGGAGAAGCACTACTTTCAATCGGGTTCAAGTGACCCTAGGCGCAATGCTGTTGACCGTATTTTGCGAACCGAGAGACAGCTCGGAAACAACATTTGCCCTCGATGTGTCTCCAGACCTTGAGCTTAGAGACTTCGTGGCTCTCTGCGAACTAGAATCGGGAATACCGGCCGGGGAGATTCAGGTAACCACTTTAAAAGTCCAGCCATTGTGGCTAACAGGCAGTCCAGAGTAAACTAGCCAGCCAGTTAGCTGATTGACATTAGCTTGCAAAGTAGCTAACTTCAAAGTAGCCCGCGAGTCAGTTTATGGATGAACAACATGTTTATCAAGGACCATGTAGTGTTGACTTCATGATTTCACAATCTAGTTAAGCCCCTACTTACAGAAACCAGACATGTGCTGTTAGCGTCTTGTGCCTGTAGCTAATGAGCTACAGTTGTTAAAACGTCAAATAAGTTTTAGATGAACATTGGCGTACTTCACCTTAGCTTTAAAAAGTTCAACCTTGCGTTTTCCTATTTTCCCTAGAGCCGTGGCTTGATGTCTCATCTTTGCTAAACTAGCCACTTTAGCAGCCGGTGTAAACATGACATGTCAGGGTGCTGCTGGACACCTGGTTAGGTATCAAGTTGGCTGTAACAGGTCAATCTTGAGTGTTTTAATATTTCTGTTCAGTACAGATTTTTGACATGCTGAGGAATTTTTTTTTTCTGTACACGATACATTCAAAACTTCTGGAATCTTCTAAGCTCGGCTAGCTGAGAAAAAAGCGAGCTAGCTCCGAGGCTTTCGATGTCACGTTGGCGTGACTTCGTGATGGCAGCTGGATTGTGTGTAGTATTTGATATGCGAAAGCATCAGAAATCCTGTAAACCTACACGCTTGTGGCTGTGGCTGTAGGCACATTATTTTTCCTGACGTTTTCTAGAAACGTCTGGTTTCACACAACCTGTCGTGACTAGCAAGAATTGATCTGACAGCCAAATTTGGCGAAGGGCTAGCTCTTAGTCACTATGATGATGTCCTCTGTTTTTATTGAAGTGCTGTAAAATTGACATCTTTCTTCACAAAGACTAAATTGAACACAGTGCCACAGAAGTTATTTACCAATATTTTTTTTATTAATATTTAATATGTCAATTATAGTGTGTAGCAAAAGATAAATAAATAAAACAATTGTGCAACCTGACAAAATTCTTGGCTTTTACAAGATTTTTAGTGTCTGTTTGTCCTTATCTTGTTTAAAGATGTATTGACGTCCAAGCACATATTTGTTATAGTAGAGCAGTTTTTAAATTTTCTTTCATATTCACAATTTTATTTCAACTTAAGACAAGTTGTCATCGTGTACCAATATTTTGTATTTTGCCTACATTGTATGTAAATGAAGTCGTTTAAAAGTGTTCTTCACCACAATTACATTTCAGAACACTCACCCAGATGAGATATTGTATTTAGAAAATGTAAACACATTACATCATTGATCATTGCTGTTGTTGTTGGTTTTTTACAGATCTCCTATGCAGAGCAACCCTTAAGAGACCCCACCCGCTCCTTGGGGACCTACGGTCTGAAGGATGGCGACGTGGTGGTTCTCCGACAGGCGGCCAGACGGCCCCCAGCTCAGCCTGCCTTCCCAGGTAATATAATCACTATCGGCTGACAGAGGAATAATTGAATAAACAAAAGAAAAAAACAGCTATATGGGAATGTGGGGTATTGCGATCTTGCCCATGTTTCGTATGCCAACTGATATAGGTTGATGATGATGCATCTCTTTATTTCACCAAGACACACTTTTACCAGAAGTAAATGAATGATGTTGGCCTACTTATTAGCCTTAAACAGTTTTCGTTTGACTCCTACCCTAGGTTTATCCCTGAAGAAACGGTTATCTGTGAAGTAAAAATACATTTATTATGACATTTTCTCTTTTACTTGAATAGAACATTTGGTGGGGCACACCCGTAAATTGTTTTTTTTTTATCTGGTACCAACGTTACTCTGATTTTTATTGTGCATCCCCACAATTTTAGATATTTTCTAATATTTTAAGACTCTGCTTGAAGGAAACACTGGCATTATTCAGAAAGTATAAACCAGTATAAGAACGTAGACCTAGTAGGAAGTATTTCCTAGTTCAACATGTTTGTAAAGTCACGCTTTACAGGACGTCCTTACCTCATCCTCACCCTCTTTCTTTCCCTCCCTCCACCCCTCTACTACTTCCTCCCTTCTATCTTTTTTTTCTATCACTAATTTCACTGCATGTCCTACTCTACCCAGTATGTCTATGCAAGTGACAATAAAACATCCTTGTATCCTTCTATCTTCCCTAGGTCTTCCCCGAATCGACTTTAGCAGCATTGCGGTCCCTGGTACGTCCGGCAGCCAGTCCCAGCCACAGCCGGCACGCACAAACCCCCCCCAGCAGCAGCCCCCAGCAGCAGCCCCTGCTCCTGCCCCTGCCCCTGCCCCGGCTGCGGCCCCCGCGGCCCGGCCCGCCACCTCGCCTCAGGGCCTGGAGGACCCCGCACTGCTGCGAGAAATGCTGCTGGCCAACCCACACGAGCTCTCTCTGCTGAAGGAGAGGAACCCACCACTGGCCGACGCCTTGCTCAGTGGGGACCTGGGTGAGCCTAAGTGAACCTTGTGTTATCCATCATAAGTGTTGGCGTATAATGGGGTTTTTACTGATCCTGATTTTCTTTCCCTAAAATGCACTGCCCATCCCCAATGGAAACATGTTGTCCATAATGTGCCATAGTGTTAAATGGCTGTATCGTTGCCACGCTGTTCTGTGTGCTCCTGATACTCTTGTTTTTTTTTGTTTTTTTTTTTTATCTTTGCCAATCATATCCATGGTAAAAACCCTCTGCGGGGCACACACTCCCAAGTAGTCTTTGCTTTTGTCCAGGTTTGCACACAGCTAAAGGCTGTCACACACCATCTTTGACCTACTGTATTGCGGCACATTGCTTGTGACATTCTATTAGTTCAGGTTTAATTGTTTTCAGTGCAACCATGCACACCAGTGTTGTACACTATTACTGACATTGTATCAATTATGATTCGGGTCTATCTCTGTCAGTGGTGCTTAAGACAATCTATTAACATAATGACCGTAGATCTGATCTTTGGACATATGATGTTTGCTGCGCAGCCCGTCTGTGGAGGTAAACAGAACTCGAAAGTCTGTCTCAATAATGTCAAAGATGGTGTGCAAAGGACTTAAGATAATGGTGACACAATACAAATTTACTTATGTCTATAAAATGGCAAAGAAACACACCACACCTTTTAAAGAAGAAAAAAATAATGGATTTACACAGACTGCCTGTTTGACTGCTATATAGCCTTTCATCTCGACATCTACATTTTTGTAAGCTGGTTTTTCATGATATTGTTGTACGACGTTCTTACATTACAAAGTCTTACATTACAAAGTCTTACATGGCTCATGTTAGTGCTTGCTTTGCTGTCTGTGGTCTCATTGGCGTCTCAGAGCGCTTCACCAAGGTGCTGCAGGAGCAGCAGCAGGACCGGGCGCGCAGGGAACAGGAAAGGATCCGACTGCTGACCGCCGACCCCTTTGACCTGGAGGCCCAGGCCAAAATAGAGGAGGATATCAGGTACAGCTCTGCTCCATAAACATGCACTGCAAGCAACACTTGAGGAGTTGTCGTCTTCGGTCACCCTACAGGTTGGAAGCGGAATTGTCTCATAGAGAGCTATACAGAGAGATGGTCTGCTCCTCTAAACTTATTTAGTGTTGTTTTAGCCCATGGAATTCGGAAGTGCTTTTCACTGTTGCAGCTTGATGAACCACTGAAATGAAACATTATTTTTAAGGAAAAATAAAAAAACTACTTAGTGTTGCTTTAAAGCCTTACCTGATGCTGACTTGGCATCAGTCCCTGGCTTCAAAGCTCGAAAGAGCAGAAGTAAGCTACACCTTTGATTGGTTGGCCAATGAAGATGTGTTTATTTTTAAGACTTTTTCCTCTTTATCTCCCTGTGCTGTTTGCCTGAGTTAACTGACAAAGGCTTTTGCTTTACTACACTGCAGTTACAAAACTGCATTTACTCACCTTTTTTGTAACCACTAATGTTTTGGATATTAATAATTTACCCACCTATCTTTATTACTGTGCATATCACTTATTCACCCTTTTGTTTACCACTACACCACTGGCTGTATTATCCTTTGATTGTTAAGAAAGTTGTGGTGAAATTATTTCAGGAGATTTTTTAATGGTTACTATTTGTGTTTATGTTTGTGTTGTAGACAACACAACATTGAGGAGAACATGACGATTGCCATGGAGGAGGCACCTGAGAGCTTTGGGCAGGTGGTGATGCTCTACATCAACTGCAAAGTCAATGGACATCCTGTCAAGGCCTTCGTGGATTCAGGTAGTTCACAAAAATTAGTTTCTTTGTCTATTGCCCTCTCTGGGAAATGACACATTTCACAGAAATGCCACACCTGTCAATGTTAGTTTGTGCCATGCCATCGAAACCCAGTTAAGAAATTCTTTTGGCTTAACAGTGTAAGCCTTTTCTACATGCTCATCTTTTCTGTATTCACATATATTCTTTTTTATATCAGCCATTTTCTATCTTCTCACTCTGCACCATTTTTGTTGTCTTACCCAGAGCCATATAGGCTAAAAGGCTCTGATTTTTACCATGTGTTTTGTTTTTACATTACATTACATTACACTTAGCAGACACTTTTATCCAAAGCGCCTTACAAAAAGGAGGGCATAAGCTAACAGAGGTGTAGAGGAACACAGAGTAAGCAGACTACCCTCATACATACAAGGAGATGCATGTGCCTAAGTAAGTTTCCCAGAGCAGGGATACTACAGACACACACACACACACACACCCATAGATATTCTTTGGTATGATAAACTAAATGTTCCCCTTTCCACTCCTTTTTGTGTCTTGGGTCTTTTGGTCATCATTGCTTGCGCTCTCTCTCTCTCATCCACACACCTCCATTGCCATCTCCCATCTCTTCTCCCAGCGCTTACCTGTCCATTTCCGCTCTGTTCCCAGGTGCGCAGATGACCATCATGAGCCAGGCGTGTGCGGAGCGCTGCAACATCATGCGGCTCGTGGACCGGCGCTGGGCCGGCATCGCCAAGGGGGTGGGCACGCAGAAGATCATCGGCAGAGTGCACTTAGGTAGATAATAATAATAATATATCAATCTATCAATTAGATCAATTATCTAATCAATAATAATTGTAAAGCACAATTCATACATACAAGATGCACTCAAAGTGCTTTACAGTTTGACAAGGTCAGAACCATTGACTGTATATAAGATCATCGGCAGAGTGCACTTAGGTAGATAATAATAATAATTATAATAATAATAATTATTATAATCTTGTAAAGCACAATTCATACATACAAGGTGCAACTCAAAGTGCTTTACAGTTTGATAAGGTCACAACAAGACAACATTTCTTGCAGTCCAGTGGCACCGGAGCAGTTGAACACAATAATGAAATGGTGTAATGACGCAATGCCCCGTTAATGCGGCCTCTTGCGTGACAAAACAATGCGATGCCACAACAACGCAATGGATGTCCTGGCCAACGGTCCACAGGCACCAGCCCTTTTTGCTGAACATCCCGTGTTTTTAACCCTAAATTAGCGGGGCACACCGTCTGTGAAAGTCAGTCAGTTTGAACGACAGTATTCAGCAAGCAACTATGTCCCCTATTCACCAGTGCAGGTTTGGGGTACTAATTTTGCACTGGTGATGGTGCCAGCATGTAGCTTATTGAATCCATGAAGCTCCTATGAACCAGTTTGCTTTTACATGGGCCACCATAGAGCTACACTATCGTCTCAGGCATCGCTGCAGTGTTGGAGCCAAGCTCAGCAGTAATAATGGTGGATTAGAAAGGAAGCATAACGTAGCTAGTAATTTGTCACCAAACAGTCAACAAAACTATGCTACGCTCGCTTGGGTAATGTCAGCTCACCAAAAGGTCACAACACTCCCACACGCTGAGGTGGAAAAGTCTTTTAAAGAATCACAAATTCAACTATTTCTGCTTCGCACAACTCCTCAGCCAGGTAAATAAGCCAGATAAGTAAAATAATTCGCTTTTTCGTGAACTGGTCAAACCAACACATGGTAAGACCTTTACTCTTTTAGGGTGGGGCATTGTACCATTTCCCTCTCCAACCCTTGATGCAATCAGTTTTTGGTCCTACATGTAGACCTGTATGCATAAGTGCCACTGTGGAACCAGTTCACCTGGCTGAGGGCTGATTCTTTGGCTGTCAAGAGGCGGAGAACTGGTTTGGCATTACCACTGGATCATAACTGGCCTGGCCCATAGGCTGATTTGGTAGATAAGTCATCCAAACAGCTCTTAGGCTTTCCACACCGTGTTAAAAAGTACCAGACACTGTATTTCTGCTGAAGCATACTGTACATGTAGGTCAAGTGACATACCCCTCCTTCAGTGGGCCTTTGCTGTTAAAGGAATAATATTTTAACTGATATAATCACGATCAGTCAGATCACATTGCATACTGGCCTCAAATGGGAACAGGCTATATGTATTTTTTTTGACTACACACACTACTCTAAGACTGCTGTGTTCAAATTTGTCTGAGAACACATTGGGTATACTCTGTGTTGTATAGTATAGTATAGTATAGTATAGTATAGTATAGTGTATAGTTCTGACCAAATTGTTGCTGTCTGTCTGTCGCTGTGCTGCTTCAGCTCAGGTGCAGATTGAAGGAGATTTCCTGCCGTGCTCCTTCTCCATCCTGGAGGACCAGCCTATGGATATGTTACTGGGACTGGACATGCTGAAGAGACACCAGGTTTGTGTGCAAGAGCATAAAATATTATATTATTATTATTATTATATTTTATATTTTATTATTGTTACTAGTATTATTATTATTATTGTTGTTGTTGTTGTTGTTATTATTATTAGATATTATTGAAGGTTTAGTACAATGATTGACTTGTTTTCCATCGTTTTACTAAATATTACTGGCCACATTTGATATGAGGCTTGCCATATAATCCAGTTCATCACTGGACAGCACAGAACAGCTTCATCAAACAGCCTCGCTCATCCCCTTGAAGACTCGCAGCCAATCTGACAGAGATCAGTCGATAGGCGGAAACATTCAGTAATGTAGTCTCCTCTCCTCTCCTCCCATCTCCTCTCCCCTCTCCTCTCTCCTCTCTCCTCTCTCCTCTCTCCTCTCCTCTCCTCTCCTCTCCTCTGCCTCTCCTCTCCTCTGCCTCTGCCTCTGCCTCTCCTCTCCTCCTCCCCTCCCCGATGCAGTGTGCTATTGACCTGAAGAAGAGCATGCTCCTGATTGGCACCACGGGCTCGGAGACTCGCTTCCTGCCCGAGGGCGAGCTGCCAGAGTGTGCCCGGCTGGCCTACGGCCCCGAGAGCCGCGAGGAGCCCCAGCCAGACGAGATAGCCGACCGCGAGCTGGCCGAAGCCATCCAGAGATCAGTGCAGGAGAGCGGTAAGGAGAGCATGCTTTGAGAAGGGGCAGCGGGTAAGGGTGGGGGTGGGGGAGGTTGGGTTTGGGTGTGGGTGCGGGTAAGGGTGCAAGGCCATTTGAAAGCATCCCTAACACAAAAGCTCAGGGTTCCACTTTTTGTACACGGCTAGGAAAGGAAAGGTCAGGAGGTCACAAGATCTGTTGTCTATGGTAGAGACGAGAGGCCATTTTGGATTGGGTTTGGGCAAACTGTCAAAATGCTTACATTTTGTAGATTAGGCAATCTGCAATCCCAGCAATTGCTGTTGGATTAGATTTACCAGACAGGTACAGTGTTGTGAAGTCAGATGTGGGTTTTATTTGGTTATATAGTATTGTAAGATGAAAAGTTAGTAAATTGCAATGACTAATATTAGGATAGTTTATCTCCATCAGTCCCCATGGAGGACAGTCCTGCCTGACTCCAGTAGCCTTTTTAGTCAAGATAGCTTTAAAGACACATATAGAGGGTTTAGTGTTATGAAAAGGGGTTGAGAGCGCTATGAGGCCTATTGAGGATCCTTGGAAGGTCGGCACCCTGGATTTGCATGCTGGGTTTCTGCCTGATTGCTGTGAACCCTCTGCCATGTGCTGTCTTTCTGTCACAGTATGTCAACACAGTATGTTAGCGCCTCCTACTCAGGAGGGAAAAAATAAATACCTTCCTGCCGATATGCATGTACAAAATTTACAGTCCTTGTAGATCTCGACACGTAGTTACAACACATAAACAGACTTGAACAGAAGGTCAGATTGCAGAAAATTTCAGGTGCTATGTCTGATAACTAGGCAAGGTCATGTGGCCTGCATGTGTTTTGAACAGAGTAATAAGCAGTTGTGTTTTATTTTCAAATTGAAATTAATGTTGACTGTCAAACATCAGACAAAACATGGTTTTTTTTTTTTTTGGTTTATTATTAAAACATGGACGAATTAGCTTCAGCTTGGGTGATATATGTGACAGATGGGCACATGTTTGCGTGTGTGTGTGTGTGTGCTAACTCTCTCTGCCTCCCATTGCATGCTGTGTGTGGTGTGTGTGTATGCCCTAACTGTGAGCAGGACAGCACTGATGCATTTGTGGAGACAGCTGGAGAGGGCCCTTCCAACCAGGTAACACAGACGCCGCGAGAGAAACGCATCCCAGCATCACCACTAAATGTGTTTTTTTGAGGTTGTTCATAACTGATCCCCAATGGATGCCTAAAACGTATCAAAAATCCCCACAATTAACTTGCCATGTCAGATTTGAGAACGTTTTGTTTTGTTAACAAATTTCATCAGGTCACAGTGACAACAAAAACACATTCTGCATGAACAGCAAGATAGTTGTGCGAGCTTTCAGGGCATGTTGTATTTACTGTTAACATACTTTATTTCTGGATCGATGTTTGAATATGTAACCTAGTTGTGAGCCCCTTATTCCTTTCTTCCAGTAGACACTGAAGATGGACGAACTACCTCATCTCAATCAGCGCCAAAACTCTTTTACAAACCATTCAACAAAGCCCCTTCTCCCTCCCCCTCCCCCTCCACCTCCCCCTCCACCTCTGCCTCCACCTCTGCCTCCACCTCGGGGGGCCAGGGTCGTACCCTGGACCGCTGTCAGTCCGCACCGACCCCCCTGCCATCTGCCCGACTCCCCGAGCCTACCCCCTCCCCGAGTCCAGACTCCCATGTGCCCCTTTCCGACGAGGTGGGGCCTGCTCCCCCTTCTTCGCTAGTTCAGGACACACCAACCCTTCCTCCTCCTCCTTCTCCTCCTCCTCCCCCGTCTTCACTCCAGGAAAGTCAATGTGCCGTTCCATCCGGTTCCCAGCTCCCAGTTCCAGACACTGCCCCATCCGAACCCCAGGATATGCAAAAATCAGTGCCATCTGTTCACCCAGAGACACACCCCCTTACCCCTCCTACTCCAACTCCTACTCCTGCTAGTCTTGAACCTCCTCCTCCTCCTGCCCTCGAACCTTGTCTTACAGCCGATCCTCCTCCAAGCAGTTCTCCATCTCAGGACCCTGGGTTGGCTTCGGTGACCGGTCAGACACCCTCCTCTGTCTCTGCCACTGTGGAGGACATGGACAGCCACACTGATGCAGACAAGCCGGAGCTCAGCCGCAGCTCTTTGGCACCAGAGCACACTGCTGCTGCTGCGGCAGGCTGTGGCCCCAGGGACGCTCACGCTCACGCCCACGCCTCACCCGTCCAAGACCCCGTTCACCGGGACATGGACCAGTCCAAGATGGTGGGCGCCTCTAAGCGGACATGCTCCCCCCCGCCCCAGGGCGAAGGTCACGATGCAGGGGGCAAGCGCTCCCCTCTCCCCGTCTCCTCAGATGCCAACGCAAACTTCACTCAGCCCCGCCGCGTACCCCCCTCGGAACGACGGCCCACCTCGGAGGAGAGCATGGAGGGTGAGGAGGAGGGGCCGAACGAGGTAGAGCGAGACCAGCCGGAGGGGGGCAGCTGCAGCAGTGGATGCAGCAGTAGCAACGGCAGCAGCAGCAGCAATAATAACAACAACAACATCCCTTCTCTGGCTCAGGCCCTGAAGGAACTCCACGCGCTGCTGGTGTCTAACCGCACTCTCGCTCCCCCCGACTGCAGGCCCGACGCCGACGGTTTAGATCATCAGCCTGCGCCCAGTACTGCCACTGCCACATCAGCTGCTCCGGTTCGCGACACAAGTGCGAACGATGAGACCCAGCGTCCCTGTCCGTGCCCATCTCAAACTGAGCCGGGCCAAACTGTGGAGTGCGCTTCACCTCCGACGCCAGTGGCCAGTGACCCTGCCGATGCCACTAAACGCGGAGGAGGAGGAGGAGGAGGAGCCACGGGCTGCCAGCCAGATGCGAGCCCCATGTCAGACATACGTGAGGAGGACGAGCAGGACGGAGCGTCTGAGTCGGGAACTGGCGTGCCACAGGAGAACGACGACATGAGCGTCCGTGAGCCCCCCGAGGGGCAGCAGGGGAGGGGGGAGGCCGACGGGCGGGACTTTGGCGCCGTCACCGTCACCGGCGCCCCCGACTTGCCTCCTGGTCCGTCCGACCAACCGAGCCCCCTCTCCCTAGCCGTGGGCTCCTCCTCCGACGAGGAGCAGCAGCCCGCCAGCAGCTGCCCAGCCTCCTCTGCCACCACCCCTCCTTCCACCACAGTTCCCACCCCTCCCACTCCTACTCCTCCTCCTCCTCCTCCTACAGCTCCTGCTGCTCCTCCATCTCCTCCTCCTCCTCCTCCACCTCCTCCAGTCCCCCAAGCGGCTGAGCGCTTCCCTGCAGAGGACATCCAGAGGATCCAGGCGGCAGGGTTCTCGGCGCAGGAGGCTGTCCAGGCACTGGAGCAGGCGCAGGGCTGTGTGGAACTGGCTCTGCTGGTGCTGCTAGCTCGGAAGATCAGCGTGCCGTCGTAGACGAGAGGCGAGCCATCCGCTGACTTGATCTGACTGACTGACTGACTGACTGGCCGTTTGTGTGTCCGACAATGTTGTAGCACGTCCTCAACCCCGGGGGCCACCACATCCCTGTGGGCCTTGTCTCTGCTGGAGGCCGCTGGTGTTCAACCCAGTTTTTTTTCTCTCTCTCTCTCTCGCTCCTCTTTTTCTCCGTCTGTCTTCTTTCTGTCTCTGTATAAAACATGGCTGTGGACGTGTTTTGAGTGAGTGAGTCTATCTCGGGGTCTACTTTTTGAAGACGGCTTGCATGTGGCCTCAGCAGGTTCCCAGCACACATTGGTGTCATCAGCGTCATTGTAAGGAAGTGGGAGATGATTTTAACAATGTCCTTCAGGGTTTTAGTTTGTCCTTCGTCAATGACCTTTTATTGTCAGTTAGAAAGCAGGCATCTTGATGGCGAGAGAGATCAGGAGAGCATGTAGATGGTCAATATAATCATGAGCATCTTTGGTTGAAATCGTGTTCAGTCTTCAGGCAGTTTGGGGGGAAAAAAGGAGACTTAAAGAAATGCCTAAATAAATAATATAGTGGAAGATATGGACACAAAGAGATATCAGTCTGCAAGAGTGAAAAGCCTTGTGGAGATGTTAACATCTGAAGCAAACGGGAAGTTCTGTGATGCTGAGGAGAGATGTAGTGGGTGGGTTCATACTTGTATACAGGTGAAGGCAGTACTAAAACCAAACGCCAAACCTGTCTGGTCCATCCAGAGATATCAGCCTTGAATCCTGAGGTGGGGCGTTGGTCTGCCTGGCTGACAAGAACATCTCACAAAGCATGTGTGCTTTGTTCATAAAAATTGCTGACGGCAGTGTTTCTGCACAACATTGTCTGCATCAAATTATGATGGGCTTTTGTTTTTGTTATTGTTTCCAAATCCAGAGTTCTTTGCATCATCCAAATTGTTTTTTCACACTGTGGTGATTACACACTGTGGAAATGTGGGGACATGACTTTTAGAGGTGTTTTTTGTGTCTTACATTGGTCTCTCATAGCTTCATTTCAGGCAATAACCTTTTTCTTTTCTTCGTTGCCAATCCTGGATAACTTGATGTGTGTATACAGTATCTTATGTACACTCAACTGAAAAGAAAGAAGAATCACTTTCCATCATCATATTGTGTCTATGGTGTTAAAGTGATAACGGGTTGGCATTTTTCTTGGTTTTATTAAAAACATTGTTATGAAAAGGATGAGAGTGGTGAAAAGAAGGTTCATTTTCTTTGTTTTGTTTTTTAAAAATGGTGAATTTGTGATGCAACATCAGTTCTGTATCATACACACAATGATCTCCCTAGGGATGTCGTGGCATTCTCCATTCTATTCAAGTGATTTACCCAACTGCTTGTCGTTTTTAATTGGCCGAATATTGTAAGTAATGTCATAACCCTGGCGCAACCTTTTCCAGCTGTCACGTCCTTCTGACATGTACGATCTGTGTCACCATTTCCAATGTAGTCTTGGGCCAGGTATCAACAACATTCAGGCTATTTCACTTACTCTGTTTGAACTTGTATACGATTTGAAAAACAAATAAAATTTGTTCTTTATATTTTATTGACATTTTTGTGTGATTTTCATGTATCCGTTTTTCATAAATGCAAATAACACAAGTAACTTGTTTGGTGATGCTGCTGACGTCAGTCTAACAGGTGAAATCGTTTAAATTCAGCGATGACTGAGCAGGTAGCTAATGGAAAACTAGATAGAGGTTTGCCCTTTTTATGTGGCTCCAAACTGAACTGAACAGCTCCGATTCACTTTTCGAAAGTCATAGTAAAGGGTTTTATCCATAACATTAAGTCTATCTACGCCATTCTACTGGCGCATCAAGTAGCATTTCTGTGTTAGCCTGCCCAGTTTGTAATATGCACACCCTTTTAAACAAACCTTTGAGCAGTGAAATTAGAGACTGTGATAATGCCTTGCCCATCTTTAGCGAGGAAGCTAGTGCTAAAACGACTTCTGTGGAGATGGACACATGTCTGAATGTGAAAAGAGAAGAACCGAGTATATTTAAAATGTTTGGGTAAGTATCTCTGTGATCTTGGACAATCCGCATGAATTGTGTCTCGAAGGTTTACGCCGAATTATGCCTAGAAGTACACAATAGGCCCTAAAATTAGATTTTTTAAAATCCTGTAGCCCGACTTTTTACATTTATCAAGACTAGATGTTGATATGTTGCGGGAAAAATAGTAACATTGCTTGTATTCGGCCTTATCCGTAGCGCGGTTGGTATTGGGGCAGCTTTGCAGTCTGTGGCCCACTCAAACACTTGGAATTTGAAGAGCGGTGCAACCACCTTTCCTAAACATCGGCTGTTTGCAGTGCCAGACCCACAGTCGGATAATCCAAGTCATGATGGCTCATCACCTCAGCACCTGGAGAATAAGGGCGTATCCCGGTGAGAGTCTGATATGTAACCAGATGTTATGTAACCAATCTAAATTCAGTGTAGAAATAAGCAGTATGCTATTCACCAGTACTACCAAACTAACATTTTATGCAAATTAAATGTCAATAAAAGATGCAAAGAATTAAACTTTAACGATTCATCCATGCCCCATAGTGACGTTACAGAAGAACCAAGAGATGTGGATGAGACATTGAATGACGACTTTAAGTTTGAAAACTTTTTTCATAACAGTAAGCAGCTCTGTGTTTCATAACAGATTTTTATTTATTTATTTTTGCCAAAAACAATCTTGAAATGGCACCTTTGTGCGAGTTTCTTTTCACCTGTTTCCACTATCCCTCCTCCCCCACTTCAACTCTAGTACCTCTCTATCAGGACTACTTGCTGAAGTCTGTGAAAGCTGATCTTAAGAGGGTGAACCAGACTGGTCTTTCTGACCTGGTGGCCTCCCAATGTCTCCCTGGTCTGCAGTCTCCCCCCTCCTCACCAAGGGCTGCTAGGGCCTCTCCGTCTCCTACTCGTTTCCTCAGTGATAAGGCCGCTTCCTCACTGTGGCAGGAGCTTCATGTTGTTAAAGAACAGGGCCTTCTTGGGGTGCTAACTGCCAGAGAGGTCAGGCGACAGGAGGTTTGTGGGCAAATTACTGGAAGTGTGTTTTTTTCAGTTCAGTTATTTTGCTGTTATGTCCAAATGTACCTTTGTGTGTAGTTTAACACGTGTATCTTTGTAAGCTTTTGGTAATGATTTCGGTAACATTCCAGTGAAAACAGTGATCATGTCATCTTTTATCCCCTGTCCTAACATGAAGACCATGTTTGAACTCCTGCTCTCTGAAGCCTCCTATTTGAAGAGTCTGAGGGTTGCAGTGAATCACTTCCAGTGCTCTAAGAAGCTTCAAAATACCCTGTCCTCTGTGGAACATCACACCCTCTTCTCCAACCTCCGCAGTGTCTGTGGGGTTAGTGAGAGGTATGGATGGTGTGCTGAATACTGTTTGACCATTACATTTGGTGCTCTACCCACTGAAAATGTCAAATAAGTCTGCTGTATTAAAGCAAGCCTTGCATACTTTCTTGCCACCCATTACGTTACTATATTGTGTTTTAACAGATTTCTATTTGATCTGGAGCACCATCTCCAGGAGGATGTGGTCATGTCAAAAGTCGGAGACATTGTTTTGCATCACCAGTTGAAACTACGTGAAGTCTACGTGCCTTATGTGACCAACATGATGTATCAAGAGGCCCTGATCTCTAAACTTATGTGTGTGTCCAGTCTTTTGTCCAGTCGTTTTGCCTACTATCACTTGAATGTGTGCTGATGCTCTTTCCTCCTCTCCATCACCCGTTATTTTATAGTGCCTTTTATTTAGTCAGCATGAGCACAATCCCCTAATTGTAATGTTCACAACATAAGTGCCTGTAAGTCTTGGCTAACATCAAATGACCAGCATTGAAATCTTCACTTCCCGTATGTGGGCTCAGGCAGAAAAACCAAAGGTTTGTGTGTATTCTGCACAAACTGGAAAAGGATGCAAAGTGTCAGAGACAAACCCTGAAGTCTTTCCTGGTCCTTCCCTTCCAGAGAATCACCAGAGTCAAGCTAATTTTAGAGGTGTGTAGATGAGAATCTTGTGTGTTTTGCAGTATAATCCCTTGTTAATGCCTTGTTATTTGTCCCTCTTTTGCTTTTTGTAGCCCTTTGAGATCCCCCGATGTAACGGCCAATATAAATAACATGTATTTATTATTATTAATATCATTATTATTATTATTATTATTATTATCAAAAAGGTCTTTTAACCTTTTAACATTTTTTTTCCTCTTCCTGTCAGGCGACCTTAAAGTTAACAGACCGAGATGAGTCATCTTATGGGCCTTTAACGGAAGCCATTGCTGCTCTCCATGAGGTAGGGCAGCTGAAATGTACAGCACAGCACATCCATTTTCTAAAGCTCAGATTAATGCACAGCTTGGCTTTCACAACTATGGGACCCTCGGCCAATTTTTGCTTGTGGTAATGGGTGAAGTAAGACCAATGCCAAGACATTTACAGAGGGTATGGTAATCGCTGGATATTGGTGTATTGGTTTCGTTTTAAATTCATCTTAAATGGTGGAGGTGCTGAAGTGTTACCAACTGGATTAGTCAATTAAAATATAATGCAGCTTAATGTGAATACAATGGGGGTAACGCATGCTTATAGGGTTTTTTTTTTTTTTTTAAGTAGTGAAATGCAGTAAATGTCTTTCTGCCTGTAGTCATGGGTTTCAGGATTTTTTAAAACTTCATAGATCACATTATCCACACAAGAAAAGTCGTTTGAGCAAAATATGTAATGACCATGCCTGTCTTAACTTTGTAAAACTGCTTTCCATGGCCGCCTTCTACGCAACCATTAGCGAGAGTGTGCCATGCAAAATACTGTGCTATTGTGAAGTACAGAGGTGCTGCTAATGTATTCTATGCTTTTCATATTCCCTGATATAAATACATGTACAGTCTTCCATAACATAACCATGCCTTTCTCTGCCCTCCTGTCTTTAGATTGTGAACGAGTGTAATCAAAATGTACTGTGTATGAAGCAGACAGAAGAACTTGTGCACTTGGAGAAACTGGTAGACTTCGGTCCAATTAAGGTTTTCCTCTTTTTTTTTTTTTCCTTACATTTTTATTTTATCCTGTGGGTAGGCTATTGTGCAAACAGCTCAGGTACACTTTCCTCAATTTGCTTTAAATTATTACCTCAGTGCTTCCTGATATAATTTCTTGGGCTTTTGATATTCAAATTTTTATGTAACACTGTCTCGCTAAACATGATGATGACTCCAGTTCTTTCCCATCCTCTTTGTACTTGCCTTAGGCCATTCCTTTGATCACACACGGTCGCTACCTCATTCACGAGGGGCGGCTGAGGCAAACGGATGTAAGGAGCTGCCCGGCAGCGGGGTCGGTGGTGTCCTTTTCTGACGTCTACTTGCACCTCTTCAATGATCTGCTGCTCCTCTCCGTACAAAAGTATGTTTTTTGGCTCTGAGTCACAGCAGTATGGCTTTCTAATTGAAAAGCATTCAGTCCAGAATTCAGTTGAACAATGTTGGGAGAATTAAAGTTTTAAAGAATGCTGAGGTCTATAGAATATAAAGTGGAATTTTATAATCTCACATTGCAGTAGGACCATAGACTGTATAGGGTATGACCTGTTCTTATTACTGGGTATTCAAAAACTCAGTCCCATCATTGACGGCTTGAAATGGTTGTCAGCTTACAGTTATACATGTAGTTCTTTCCTGAACACAACTTTGTGTGTGTAATTTAAAATGTACTTATGGTCATCAGTCCTTGAAAGTTGATCATGTGACACTACGACACCCTAGGGAAGACCACTTCAGTGTTCAAGACTATGCCTGGTTCCCTTGCAATGTGCACACAGACGGCCTAAAAGCACACGTCCTCGGCCTTCCAGCAGAATCCTTTCTGCTCCACTTGACTCCAAACCACACCGGCTCAGCCACAGCCCTTGTTTTGGTGGCAAGCACACGGTAACTAATTGAATGCTGGGCTCATATTGATTGGAACAGATGCGTGAAGCTGTGTGAAATGTACAGTTAAATGCACCGATGTTTCTGGACAGTGCTGAGCAGGAGGTTTGGGTCAACGCTCTCAATTCACACCGAGATGAACAGACTAAGGGGTCTCATGACTGCTAAAATAAAGGTAACTTCAGAGTATTGTATTTTGTCAACAGTAGAATTTCATTGGACACTGTTACACTAATACTGTCATTGTCTTTATTGTAGGAAATGGTGACTATTTTGACAAGAAATGCCTTTGAAATTTGTTTTAATTTGGTTTATTTGAAGATATTATTAATAATCAATAAACTTGATTTTTAAATAAAGAAACATGAGCTACAAAATGTTTTGACTTAACCAAGGTGGTGTTGAAACATAATTGAGTCTTTTGGCTGTAATGTTTTTTTCTGTCTGTATTTAGGATGCACAGTTTGTTGCTGTGGGCGTTGTTGTTGTGTGTGTTTTCTTCCCCCTCCAGTCATACAAATACATAATGTCCTCAAGAGGTCACTAGCCTTTTTATCTCAAATTAGACAAATTTCCATGCACAGCCTCTGGGTCGGGACGGAGCATTAGTCAAATATTAACACTTGCATAATCTGATTTTGCATTTGAAATCCAGCAAAAAATATATGATTGTAGCTGGTGTCACCAGCTAGTTTTTGTCAGCTTTTAAAAGGTAATTGATGCAAATGCATTCTACTTGGAACTTCTAAATTTGTATTTACAATTTGGAATGTTGAACGGTGACGTTAACAAGAGTGAAATCGAAGCGTTGGTGAGGGCTTCAGACAAAGTGTACCTGCTGTTAACAGTGAAGCCAGGAACACACAAGCGTACACACACTTGAACTCTCTCTCCCACACAACACATACAGTGTCTCTTTCCCCTCATATTCTCTCACACACTTCCACGGTTTGTGTCTTTGCATTTACTGTATCTCTCCATGTTTCGCTGTTTCTCCTCTGATACACAAATGTGACTCTGGGGAGATAGTGGCCATCATTGATTGAAAGGTCAAATAAGGGTCAGATGAACTTTGGCCTAAAAAAAAACAGACACCAAGTACTGCAGTTTAAACCTTTTGTCAGTGCGGTTCACATAGCCATTGCCAGTAATTTGGGACAATCATGCATTCTGACCAAACAAGGGACATCCTGGTTACATTTTTAATTCAACCTTCATGGAGGACAAACCCATTTCCCCTCCACGGTCAGGCAACTGTGCCAATTAGCCCTGTCTCTCCTGTGTCTACTACCCGAGTGGATTGGTGCTGCCATTCAATCAACAAACATTGGTGCATGCCATATGAACACTGACATAAGTGCCATACAGCTGATCAAACCTCACATTTCAGACTGATAAAACGTCACCAGTGACCACAAGGCACTGCATCTTGTAGCTTATGTCCATAGCAGTTATGGTTTAGTCGACTGTATTCACTGTAACCCCCAAAAACATAGAAGGGCAGAAGGGTGGGCTGCAGTGCGAAAACAGAACACTACACCGGATTAAGCGTGAAGTTCACAGCTCAGACAGAATGAGGACACTATCAAAATCAGAGTCCTCTAAATCATGTTTGGAATATCGTCCTTTATTTAGGCACTTTATGAGGTCTAAAATATTATTGTTTTATTTATGGTTCTCATGTGTATGATCATCTATTTTTGCAGCCTATGTGTAAGTCTACTGATGTTAATTCATTATTTGGAAATGCGGCTCTTAATTTGACTTTGCTGTGGTTGCTGCTCAGCCACATAACGTTGTCGCCGACTTCACATCACTGAGCGCCTCGCCTGCCGCCAGTTTAGTGCTAGTTATACTGTAGCTAACGCGGAAGAATTAAGGCGCGTCTTGGTGTTGTCTAATCATTTGGTCTCTGGAGTTGCACCATTAAAATATGCCGTTTATGGGAAACAAAGCTTAAACAATCTAATACCTATTTTAGGCATCCTAGGAAATTTAAGATCTGTAGGGAGGCCTGAGCCCCAACAGGCACAAAGGCCATGAAGCTCACAGACAATGTGTTGCGGAGTTTCAGGGTAGCTAAGGTGTTTCGGGAGAATTCCGACAAAATCAACTGTTTTGACTTCAGTTCGAATGGCGAGACGGTGATTTCGAGCAGCGATGATGATTCAATAGTCTTATATGACTGCCAGGAGGGAAAGTAAGGGGATTTTTAGCTACACTGTGTTATAAATCACAATTGGGCATATTCGCTTGCTAGCTAGTCTGATATCTGCAGGCTACCAGTCATAGTTAGCAAACGTTAGCTAAGACTCCAGCTGGTTGGTTAGCTCGCCAGCAGTATCACAATGTATTCCATTGTTTCAGAACATATCTGTCTGCTGTTTTCAGTGTTTAAAACCCCCTTTTCAGTAATGAGATTATTATTTGTCAGAAGGCGTATGTGTTGGAACAGCAAAGTTGATTGGTTAGCTAATTAGCCTAATGTACACCAGCTAGTTGAGGTATAACCTTCCCCATGAGCACGAGGATTTGTAAGCAGTGGTGACATAAACTGCCACTCCTCTTCGCTGGTTAAGTTAATTACGTTGGGTAGCGTGCGTTCTAATCAATCAAAGCATTCCACGCAGTAGTTCGTAACCCCTCATAATTAATCAGTATTCAGAAAAAATGTCCACTTCTGCAGAGAAAATGCTGTTCACGCTACAATTTCTCTGTAATGAATACCCCCCCCCCCCTTAACAACAGACAATTAGAACGAGTATATATTAATGTCAGTAACTGCACAGTCTGACAAAACCTACTTCTGAGTGCTTGTATTATTGGTGTTGATTAACATTCGTTGTCTGTCTGACCTAGACCAAAGCGAACTTTGTACAGCAAGAAGTATGGAGTGGACCTCATCCGATACACACACGCAGCCAACACCGTCGTCTACAGTTCCAACAAAATCGATGGTATGTAGGTTATATTTTAATTATGTAAAATATACAAATATTTTAGCTACTGGCTCAGTGCTTTGTCTTGTCATGTGATGTTTACGTCCTCCATGTGTAGACATGTGTTTTTTGACAAGGCCTTGTCGTGCAGTGTTGATGGAGTGTGGAGTCTCTCAAAGATGTGCACTGTCCTTGCCTTTGCTGGAAGCCTGCCCATCCTGGTCTGAGGTAGTTGTTTGTACAGTTTGAGGGTCTGTGATTCCACCCTTTACTGGAGCTAACTGTACATGCTACTGCCTTGCCCAGGGTGGAGCCCTGTCATCGCCCGCCCTCCTCTCTGTGTACAGTGTATGTGTGTGTGTGCTTCTGCTTTTAGCCGCAGTCCAAATGATGCTTCTTGTGTATTGTGGGCACTATTTGTTAGTATTTGGCCTTGATTCAGTTTTAATATTGTCTTTGGCCTGTTTCATGTTCATCATCTTTGCCCTGTTGCAGACACTATTCGCTACCTGTCTCTACACGACAACAAATACATACGGTACTTCCCCGGACATAACAAGAGGTAAGGACCCAATTGAGCTGAGTCTGTGGCTTGTAATGGATGAATGGATAATGGGTTGTGAATCTGAGGTATTTATTTCTCTCTGTCGGTGTCTGACAGGGTGGTGGCCCTCTCCATGTCACCTGTGGATGACACCTTCATCTCCGGCTCACTGGATAAAACCATTCGACTCTGGGACCTCCGCTCCCCAAATTGCCAGGTTTGTTGTGCTAAGTGCAATGCAGGTTGACTGGTTTCTTCACTGGATAGAGGATGTTCAGGCATATTTGAAACTCTTAATGGATTTCAGAGGACATGTTTTGGGAACTCATTGACTTCACAAAAGGGCCTAGGTTTTAGAACTGGGCTTGTTCCAAAGTGTTGAGCAGGGGTGGACAAACCAGCTTGATAAAAGTAAAACTCCTTCCATGTATTCCTTCTGCCTGTGCTCTTAGCTCACCCCCATGGCTAAGACTTATGCCAATTAGGATCAGTTGGCCAAGTGAATTGGCTGGAACAAATATGTGGCACAACTGTTACTTTCTGAACAGAATGTCTGCCTCTGGTGTGAAGCGAGTGGCAGGCCTTTATCTCCTTAAGGCACCTGCTTCCCATCTACCGTCTACTCTCCCAGCTTACCCTCCCTTTTCCCTCCTCACGCCCAGGGCCTGATGCACCTTCAAGGGAAGCCGGTGTGTTCCTTTGACCCAGAGGGCCTCATCTTCGCCGCAGGTGTCAACTCTGAGATGGTCAAGCTTTATGACCTTCGATCGTTTGACAAGGTGAGGAAGATTGCAGTGATCCATGAAGTGAATTGTGTCTTACGTATTGTCATTTAATGGTGGAAAAGTTTAAGATGGAGTGGTTCAAGATTATCAAAACCTTGCATAGAGTTGGTTAAGTCAGGTGCATAAAATGTAATAAACTGTTTTTGTAAAGGTTTTTACACAACTACATCTTTTTTCTCCCAGGGCCCATTCGCCACTTTTAAGTTACCTTACGAGCGCGCGTGTGAGTGGACCGGCCTCAAGTTCAGTAACGACGGCAAACTGATCCTCGTCTCCACCAATGGGGGTACCCTACGCCTCCTCGACGCCTTTAAGGGCGCCGTGCTTCACTCGTTTGGGGTAAGAGATGGAGAGACAACTCGAAAAAATGGGGGGCCGGGCGGGAATGCACATGTGTTATTATGCTGTAGCCAACAGAATAGTGTTCATTTTAGTCGTCATCTTCCTAATACTTGCATTTGCATTTTTTTTTTCATGTCTTTGCCATCTGTAGGGCTACAACAACAGCAAAGGGGTGATTCTGGAGGCCTCCTTCACTCCAGACTCTCAGTTCATAATGATTGGTGAGTCCACAATCACTAACCTGATGGAAAAATATATAATAAAGTGGGGCTGCATAACATTAGGAGAATGTGCAATACGTGATTACTATAATAAAAGTGGCTATCATAATGTCTTGGAAATTTGATTTAAGGGTCATGGAAACATTTTGAATTTTCTAAAAAAAAAAAAATTAGTAGGAACCCTGTCTGTGTGGCTCTTGGTGTGAACAACATGACGAAAGTGTCTGCACTGCAATAAAGTGGGGTTGTACAACATTAGGAAAATGTGCAGTATACAATTACATTGCTCAAAGTTGGGGTGATAATGTCTTGCAATAAATGGGAAAATAGATAAATTGGTAAATATGCGGTCTTTCACTGCCAAGGCCCTAAGATGTTGAGCAAGTCATGCTATTGGGGAGGGCATCAGAAGCAGTAGGGCTCCTTCTGATTTGCAGAATAATTTTGACATGTGGAGCACAAAAGTATATCTTAAAGAAATGTACTGTTTTTTTGCAACTAACACCATAGTCTGCAGTATGTATATATCCAAGACTTTAGTACTTTTATTTGTAGACTTTTATTTATTTTCATTGTACAGTTGTCGGTGCAACTTAACAAAACAAATAGAGCACCTAAGTAGAGAGCCTCTAGCCGCTGTGTCCGTGCAGGCCACCATCTTAGATCCAGCCCAAGATTTAAAACTGTATATTGCGATATCTTTTATATATTGTAAAGCCTTATAATATAGGTACCGGGTAGCCCTGGTGCGCTTGTTGATAATGCCAGTGCTGCAGGAGATAGTTGTGAGGAACAGTACCCTCGCCTCTCACAAAGCGAGGCCACTCTAAACTCTTCTCTGTGGTTGTCTCCAAATGGTGGAATGACCTAACAGTTGCGACAAGAACAGCAACATCCCTCCCTATCTTTAAAAAAACTTGTAAAAACCCTTCTCTTCCTAACAAAACTAACATAACTAACAATCACTAAACCAACTCTCTCTCTGTCCCTATGCTGAAGTACATATGTCTGTTGTGTCCCTACTCTGTGTCCCTTTACACCTCTGTTGCTTATGTCCTCCTTTTTAATAAGTCGCTTTGGATAAAAGCATCTGCCAAATGCAATGCAATGTAATGTAACAGTAGCAGTGAGATGTGTTTCCTCTTTGTGTGTCTCCAAGGCTCCGAGGACGGCAAGATCCACGTCTGGAATGCGGAGAGCGGCATGAAGGTGGCTCTGCTGGACGGGAAGCACACGGGACCCATCACCTGCCTACAGTTCAACCCCAAGTTCATGACCTTCGCCAGCGCCTGCTCCAACATGGTGAGGGACACTCTAAACTTAAACTTATTTTATCTTTTATGCTTTTATATTGTCCTTTGCTTTTATTTTTGTTAAGCACATTGAACTGCCTTTGTGTATGAAATGCGCTATACAAATAAATTTGACTTGACTTGACTCACTTTTACACCCACGTAGAAACTCACTGGTAATCGTGTGCATTGTAATGTAACATGTACATCATGTTTTCACTGGCTGTAGAAAACTGTATAGTCTGTGGAGAAAGCACATTTTGGTTCCCATTTTACGATTCAAGAACCTGTGGCATCAAATACACAAATTTGTGTTGTATGTTATGAGATGTCATGACCGTCACGACCACATGTTAGCAATTGGTTAAAGGCAAACCCAGTTGTTTTAAACTTCAGTATAGCCTATACCTCCAGGAAGAAATTGTTTGCTGATTGTTCAGGCAAGATTATACTGCCTGAGACAACCATGTCAAGGAAACCACAACCAGACCCTCTGTACGAAATGAAGTGACGTCTAATCCCCAAATAATTTACACTGACATTAATAGAATGATTGCCAAAGTTGGTTGCGCCCGGAGCCTCATCCAGTCTGAGAAAGTATATGCGTCATTATATGTAAGCGTCACTTTTACCGCTGACAGTATTTTAATTAAATATGATGTTCCCTTAATCTCTAGTGGCATCAACACCAGATTGATCTATCAGATTACTTGCTGAAAATTTACACATACATCTTTGAGCTACAATGACGCACTAGGCTAATGAAAAAAGTGATTGCCTTACATGCACACAAGTATAATTTGAGACGTAACCCAGTTTTGATCATATGCGGAATATGGTGTTAAAATTACCTTGAAGAAACCTGTACTAATGTCCATGTAAAGGCAGTGAGGGAAGTATTGTCAACATATAATACCATGGCATGTGTCTGAAGGCCTTTCTTCCTCTTGCAGGCGTTCTGGTTACCCACCATTGATGATTAACAGCACGTCGGACTGCAAAGGAGAAAAAGCGCCACCTTGTGGGGGTCTGTGATTATGACATGTTCGACTCCAGGACAAGCTGGAGCAATGTTCGTGTGGTTTCTTGCTCCCTCGGAGATACACTTCAGTTGGACTCTCTTACTTGTAAATAGGTTGTCATCACGATATTTGTATGTTGCGCCTGTTGTTTAATTATGTTTCTTTTGTATTTTGTTACCAATAAATCCCTTAATCTTAATCTGGTTGTTTTTTTTGTGCCTATTCATTTATATTTACATTGCCATATCCTACATGAGTCTAGGGCTATCTATAGAGCACAGAATGATCAACCATATTGTTCCTTACAGGGTCATAATTTGCAACAGACACGCAGACTATCATTTCATATTATTTCAAATGACACGAGTCATTTAGTATGTAAAGGAGCTTCTTCCCTCTTCCGTACAACAAAAGTGTTGTCACTGTGCTATGCTTTCACAGTAATAGAGATGAAGATCCTAGCATCAGAAAGTAAAAACCCAGCCACTTGTTTAAACCAACTGTTTTCCGAACCATCTGATCCCAATAAGCACACAAATTATTATACTGGTAGATAAGCTAATTAGTGAAATCACCTTTGTTGAGTGCACAGGCAAGGGAATATATAGCTGTTTTACTATCAGAAGCAGGATTCTTAATTCCTGGAAATCAATTAACTTGTCATATAATGTATGAAAAACCAAACATGTATAGTACTAATAACTAAACTCACTTTAGGCTCCTTTAACTTTCTGTTCTGAGTTATATTCAGACGTCTGTTCAGCCTCGCAGGCTCCCCTGCTGTGCCTCTGACTTCACAGTCTGCTTTTGGGGACTCGGAATGGCAGTCTGACTGACTAAGCAGAAAATTAATAAATAGAAGCTGATTCTATATCCAGGTTGGGAACTTTTGAATGGCAGTGTCATTTTAACTAAAGAGAAAATAATTACCAACTAGAAAGTGATTCTCTGTTTTGGTCGAAAATAGAAGTTGTGTTTAGTTTAAGCGTGTGTACTGGCTACATGAATTTGGACGAGAGCGAGGAATAGGTTTTAAGGCGACTACTTCCTTTAAGCAGGAGTTAACCACCTTACAAGCAGACTGCGTTTGATCCCTGTGACACCAACTTGCATCTACATTACCGAGTCTGACTCCTCAGCTCAGACTGAGCCACAGACACTTCATCGCCTCAAACCTGGCGGTGGAAGTGCGCGGTGCTGGCGAGATAAGATGTCACTTGTGTGTCCTGGCTCTTCTCTGTTTCATTATTTATCGCGTCCATACAGAGAATTCAATCTAGTTGCCATTCATTATTCAATTCACACACAGCGCCACCAGGATGCATATCATGTAGGCTATTGTATTGGGAAGAGCTGGTGTCAAATCTAAAACCCGACTTGAGAAATGATTTTGAGGTCACCTAAAAGAAACTGAGTGGCTGGCCCATTCATGAAGTAGCCTATAAACCCATTGATCCCACACATTTAATAAATACAACAATGGACTGGGAGCTTTGTTTTAAAACAGTGTAATTAGCAACGCCTAGTGCAAGGTCTGATTATGCCACTCCATCGATGGGAGCATGTATTAGCCTACATACAGGGTCTAGCCAAAATAATTGGAACAGTGTAAAATTCACTCTTAATATTTCAATGACCTCTTGTGTCAAGAATATTGATTCAAATTTCATTATGGGAGTTTATATCCACTGTAGATAGGTTTATTTATCTACTTAACTGTATATTTTTAATTCTTTTTCAGATTGTAGTAACATTTAAGATAAAATGCGTGACCTAACTGGGTTTGAAAAAGGGCAAATTGTTGGAGCTTGGCTAGACCTGTATATTATTGGTAGGCCACCGTCAGATTGGCAGCTTGGCAGGCGTCGGGCAGCAGCCAGAGGTCGTGAGTCAAGCTGCTAAGTCATCATGCATTCACTCTGCCGCGTGTCTTCACTCTGGCATCGATTACAGCCCTGCGGGCAGTCCGAGCACCGAGAGTCTCTCGGTGATGTCACACAGATACACACACCTATTTGCGCCACCTACTGTGGCCTATAGACTGGCCTCCCGGGAGTTATCAGAGAGAGATTTTGAAATGTTGTTAGGCGCTGTTCTTTGCACTCTGGCATGCATACATACAGTTTATTTTTGTCCGCTTCTCTCGAAAAGAGTGGCAACGTTGGTGGGTATTTTGTGTTGTGTATATTAACACTAACTATAGTTTATATAAACATAATAGGCGTTATTGGGATGCTGGGCTGGGCCTTGTACTTGTCACTGTTCAGGCTTGTTATTTATGAGTTGGGTAAGTTATTGAGTAGGCTATATCTGATGTCATTGTTATTGTCATTGGAGCCGTTCTTTTTTAACATAAATTCACAATTTCATGAAGCATATGAAGAGCACAGAGAGAGACATAGTTCAAGATTTTAGTCAATCAATCAAATGTTTTACTACTAATTTATTACATATTCAAAAGTAGTTTACAGGACAGGGAAGGTTTGAAAGTCTCTAAGCACAACCTGAACATACTTTCATGACAAGCGAGAAAGTATTTTGCCATTAAGCAAAAGCTCTCTAAAGCTAGCACCATAAACAGAGACTGTGTAGCACCAGTTGGATAAGGCAGGGATTCTCCAACCTTTGCAAGCTGAAAGCTGATTAAGCATAGTTGGAGCACCCCCAACTCCCCCAACCCCCCCCCCCCCCCAACTCTGCGCCCCCTGTTGCAGCTCAGTTTCAAATGATAACTTTCCGTTTATTGAATTTTAAACAAAACTGTGTGCTTGATTTGCTTGTGCATTATGCCACGGAGGGGATGCAATGGGATTACAGCTTTCTATTTCATCATTAACCAGTGTGAGATCGCTGACAGTTTTTCCCCTCTTAATCTGTGACAATGTGGCCCCTTAGGAGAGTTTAAATTAAAAAAAATGCATATAATACAGAAATTGCATACTTTTTTTGACAAATATCTTTATTGATTTTTACCTTAATTAGCAAACAGGCACATATGCACCAAAACAAAACAGGAGCAAAAGGGCACATTAACAAACACAATCATCAGAGACAATAGTAGATAAATATAGAATCTGGACATTAACATTGGTTAGAAAAATAAAAGAGTGACATGAGCAGAAATTGCATACTTTTAATACCGTGGTAGTTAGGCACACACTGCAGTATTAGGAGAAATATGCAGTGCACAGCTGCAATGGTGGGACATTCTCAGGGTTGTGTAGGAATTTGGAAAAAATCCTAAAATCCTGGAGAGACCAACTAAGTAACCACTCAGAAATTTGACATGGTGTTTCACGCCTGCCCAGCTTGAGTGTGGGGTCCACTGTGGCCAACAATAGTGTTTCTACTGGGAGCAATAATACAGCATGGATGTTTGGAAGTGTGTCTGTGTTATTTGTAAGGTCACATGGGTTTGAGCATGATCAGACTTGAATAAGCTGGTGATTTCATTTTTTATAATTGTAAAAGCTGTTTAAAAGTTTAGATTTACTTAATTTCCCTCTCATGCATGTAAGGTCACAAAGATGGCCCAGGTCCCCTTCTTTGATATTTTTGTTGTTTATTCAGTTTTTTTGGTCCAGGTGACTTTACACATGTAGCAAGTGGGCTTCTGTCTTGTTGCTTGTGTGGTGTAATGTGGTGGGGGGGGGGCAGGGCTGGCCGGAGGGGAGGGGAGGGCGATATCCGAAGCCAGACTGCAGTCAGTAGCGGCTAAATTTGGGGCAGGGGGGATCAGGTTCCTGCAGCATACACACATGATCCTGTCCTAGTTACAAGACCCCCCGCCACCCCCTACCCCTACCCCCTACCCCTCCCCCCCGCCCCTCTCTCTTGCTCTCTCTCTCTCTCTCTCTCTCTCTTTCTCTCTCTCTCTCTCTCTCTCTCACTCTCTCAAAGTGCTTCTCCGCTCAGTCACTCACTTACTCACATGCTCTGTCAGGGAGATATCTCCCACACTTTCATCACCGCTCGCAATCTCATCTGGCCGCGTTCAGCTTGTCTCCGGACTGCCATCTTCTCCTTCTGCCTTTAGACTTTTTTTTGCTTCCCCACCCACACTACCTCCAAGTCCAGTCCAGGGTCCCCCTACTATCTCCTGTTGCCTTGCCGGACGCTGCCCTCTGTAGTTGACTGACTCTGCGTCGTTAGTCGGGCACAACGGCGCTACCACTCTCTCTTCCTCCAGCTGCTCTCTCGCCGCACGACTGACCGGTGGTGGACTGACAGCGAGCCACTCGGGGGCCACTCGGAGGCGCAAACATGTTCTTGGTTCTGGTGGTGACGGACGAGCTGCGGGAGTTCCTGGTGCGGGCGCGGAGCGGGGCGGCCATCAGGGTCATCCAGGTGCTGATCCGCAACGGTGAGTGGACCCACCCGCCGGCTGGAGGGGCTTTTCTTGAGAGGGGGGATTATTAGGCTGGGTGGGGGTGGGTTGGTAGGTGGTGGTGGTAGTTAGTTAGAGCTTTATTGATCCCCATGGGGCAATTGTATTCGCAATACAGTCGCGGAGCGGGGCGGCCATCAGGGTCATCCAGGTGCTGATCCACAACGGTGAGTGGACCCACCCGCACCCGTCGCAGGGGCTTTTCTTGAGAGGGGGGATTATTAGGCACAGAGGGAATGCAATGGAATTACAGCTTCCTATTTCATCATTAACCAGTGTGAGATCGCTGACAGTTTCCCCCCCCCCTCTCAATCTGTGACAATGTGGCCCCCTAGCAGAGTTTAAATTAAAAAACAAATACATATAATACAGAAATTGCATACTTTTAATACCGTGTGGGGTCCACTGTGGCCAACAATAGTGTTTCTACTGGGAGCAATAATATAGCATGGATGTTTGGAAGTGTGTGTGGGCCGGTTGGTGGTGGTGGTGGTAGTTAGTTAGAGCTTTATTGATCCCCATGGGGCAATTGTATTTGCAGTACAGTCGCTGGCACAAGACATGAGACACAGACAGGCATATCAAACAACAAAAGAACACATACACAGAAAAAATAAAATGCTATTCACAGTAGCATGCACTACATTGGATGGTTTACCACTTGGCCTCGTTTAGTGCTTTTGTATCGCTTGGGGTACAAAAAGGGGGTACAAAAAGGTGGGTGGGGGGGGGGGTTAGCACCATTTGAGATGCGCAGGTAGGGGAAAGTCTCCATGGAAGCAGAGGTCAAATAGCCGGTGAAGGAGCAGGTGTACGAAAAGAGAGAAGTGACTGGTGCGCGACACATGGACACAGCGAAATGTTGTGTAGCTCTCTCTGGCTGCCAGATCTCCACAGGAGTGTGCCAGTGCTTAGTAACAACAAGGAATAGTTCATCTGTTGTGCCACCAGTCTATTTTCACTGGGCTTACTTGCTTTTTTAAGCAAGCCACACAAAGACATTTAATTTAATTTCCAGCCAATATACACTTAAAGGTTAAGCACAGAACCAGTTTAAACGTGGCAATGTGCTTCATGGATATTCTTGTTGGTATAGCTTGCAGTATTTTTTAAGAATTACAAACTAACTAACTGATGCTAAGTTAAACCATAGCAAAAAAATCCATACAGCAAGTTGCGTTATTTTTTATGTTGTTTCTATATGCTGTGCTTTTCACAGTCTCCTTAAATACATTTAATTATACTTTCTGGGTCCTAGTCACCAGGGTCAGGGAGAAAAAAAATATTTTTCTCCTTCAGAATGTCTTTAAAGACCATACAAGATGCTCACAGCATGGTATCATTCTCATTCAGACTCTGACTATGAAACTCAGTCAGGGTGATGTCTTTATTTATTTGTCTGAGTCAAGGTTTGTTTTTTTTGTTGTTGTTTGTTTGCTTTGAGGGTGGGCGGCAGGGGGTATCTGTTATTGAGAGTGGTGAGTGACCCTGACCGAGATTTTTCCTAGTAGCAATCAAAACACATTACCCAATCAATGTAAAGTTGTGAAACATCAGCTGTCAACTTGTTTCTCCCAGAAGAAATGATGAGTAATGACTTATTTTTCAACCATGTTGATCAGCAGAGAGAGATTTACGATTTTCTAGTATTATTATTAGTTGTTATTAACAACTAGTGATATCAGTGTGTGTGTGTTTCTGTCTGTCTGTCTGTGTGCATCTGAGTGTGTGTGTGTGTGTGTGTGTGTGTGTTGGTATAGTACGTGGTGTCCTGTGAAATGTGATCTTACTATCAGTTGACATGACCTCATTGCTCCGAATGTAGATGAGAGGAAAACAGACAATCGGGCCTAAGTCAGGTCATCCAGACAGAGTGCTGTCGTATCCACGGCTGAATGACACAGGCATCCCCATGACTACCACTCTGGTGTCCGCTGATCTTAGGCTGGAGCTTAGCATGCCGTCAAAATGTATTGCTTTATTTGTGAGGAAAGGCTACCAAAGACAGCTAAACCTCAACTAGGAGTGAACAAACAAGGTTCCAAGAACAATTTGGGCATGCTTGAAAGCTTGGCGACATCGTACCATGAAGGCTTACTTATTTTTTTCCTAAAAGTGTTTTTCTACAGACCACAGAGCCCTGTAGTTCACTGTCATAACAGCTAAAGAAAACATGTTTGTCTGAGCCTCACATAACTACAGCATCAATGGAAGATAAAGATGAGGCCCAAACTGATTACTGACTGAAAAAAAAACATTCCTTAGAAATTTCCAAATTACCGTATACAGTGTTTCCTAAGCAGTAAAACCATCACAACTAAACATGTGATATGCACAGGTATCAGTCCTTTCTCAGAAGGTGAAACACCTACCATGTATTTATTGTGCTTGTCCACTTAGCACAGGTGATTTCACTAATTAGCTCATTTACCTGTCTGATCGTCTGAGTGCTCATTTGAATCAGCTGGCTGAAAAAAAAATGTTTGAATCAAATATGTGGCAGGGGTGGTAATTCCTGAAGCCAGTATTGACACCCTTGGTGATAGGTGAGGTGAATTGTGACATTTTGTTGAGGCCATGATTGCTTCAATGTATGAGGGAGTTGCTCAATGGTGTAGCACAAATTTAAAATGTCCTCTCACGTCATTACAGAGACTGGTTTATGTGCCCCACTGCAAAAACAAATATTTTTATGTGGCAAATGATGGGAATGTCTTGGCTTGTGACACAACCCGCTATTTGTCTGTTGTCATGCCAGTTAAAGAAGTCAATAACTCCCATTGGACCCTGATGACTCAATGAACCTTTGGTGGAATCACAGGCCTGGATAAACACTTTGACCTTTGGTGATGACATCCGGCTCTCTCACCAGCCCCCTCTGATATGTTTCCCTCATGTGCTCCTTTGGGTATCCAACCTGACTCGTGATATCACTTCAAAGCCACATGGGGTGTTTTCAGAGCAGACGTCGCAGGCAGGCAGACAGACGGCGTGTGTGGCGGTGGTGTGTTTCTGGGCAGTTTTGCCTGGTGTCACTGAAATGGATGGGCTGTTTTGGGGCACGCCAGAGCTATGTAGACTAGACCAGGGTGCTTTGGGTGAGTCTCCAGAATGTCCCAGTCAGGGGTTGTCGCCGGGGGACTGAGACACGTCCGTCCGTCCCTGCCTGCCGTCTGCTGATATATATTTTTTTAGACTGACGTGGAGGGAACGTGGGGTGGAACCTTGTTGCATAGCACTAGATGTGATTGGCTCGATTTGCTGTCATTTACTTGACTCATGTTGTCTGATTGGTCAACCATACCGAGCACATGTACCTACACCATTACTTTTTTGTTGATACCGAAATATTCTGTAAACAATGAGCAATGAACTGACTGCCCCGAGTAACAGTGTAACAATGTAACAACAGACCCTCTACCCCCCCACACACACATACACACACACACACACCCAACACAACACAGGTTTAAAGAGGGAAAGGTGGGGATCTTGCCAGTTCAGTTGTCTGACATTGTCTAAGGTTTATGTTAACATAGTGTTGCATGTGGACATTATACGTGTCAATATGGATAAGTGGGTACAAGCAAGGCTGTGTGTATGAGTGTGTGTGTGTGTGTGTGTGGGGGGGGGGGGGGGGGGTATTTGTGCGAGAGTGTGAGAATAGCCAATGGAAAGTATGTGTCTGTGCTGATAGCTGGAATGCGTGGAAGCTGAGAATAGCAGCTGCAGCAAAAGATGGCCAGGAGGAAACCCCCCGCACCATCCAAGGCCATGGCAGCTTCTAGACATGTGCGTGCAGAAGTGGGTTTGTGTGCACGTGCCCGCGATATTTGACTTGATGAGCCAACACTGTATGAATCCACACTGGTATGTCTGCTGTCGTGGACTCACATATGTCACAAGTTATGAAGTCTTGTAAAGTTGTTCATGTCCAAAGTGTTTCTTGTTGACATTGGTCTAGTGCAGACAAACAGGGGCATTGAAGTACTTGTGGATTACTTAGTTCATTTAAAACACAATTTTGTTTTGTTTTTTTCAAGAAAAGGTATAACAAAGGTACAAAATAGTTCGCTTAATAAATAAATAGGTACACATAAATAGGAACAATAGTAGAAGTGTGCACAGGCCTGGAGGGCCATAAATGTGTGTGCTGCTGATGTATTTGTCAGATGTGTATGACAGAAAAAGACGTTTATTACCACTTACAGTGTTTACAGTAATAACATGCTGGTAACAGTAGGGCACAAACATGTGTGTGCAAAAGGACAAAAGCTCCATAGAGCTACATGAGCTACATGTTTCCAGTGAGTTTCATAGGCAACCTGTAGCTTCTCTCCTCCCTGCTCTTTCGACAGGTCAGGCTGGGTTATCTGACGCTTTATAAATGGACCAGCAGGAAGACTTCCATTCACATGTCCCGTGTCCCATCAACACATGCCCAGAGCAGCTGGTGTCCTTTTGAGATACGACGCAGAGAAGCAGCTATGAAATGAATGGAAACAATGGTTAATGCAATTTGGCAGAAGCATCTTCAGAGTGACAGTTTAAGAGGTCGAAGAAATGATCTGCAGCGTTGCGTCTCTTTAGACACATGACACGGGGTGCATTCAGTACCAGTGACCTGGGAAAGGCACATACACACTGCGAAATCAACTTAAAAATACTTTAATATATTTTGCCAAAACATTAAATTACTAACGCAATGTGCAAGGACCTTGTTATTTTAAGTTGTACTGTTTAATTAACATATGTTCATGATTGGAAAAATAATGCAAGAAAAACAGTTAAGTCAATGTGAAAAGATCCATGGAGCATGTTGCCTTATTTTTTTTACAGTGTGGTATGAAGATGGTAAAAATGTCCATGGTTCTAAGCAGCACTTTTTACAGTGAGAGAACCATAACACATACAGTTGAGAACGGGTTTTTTAAGCAGCACTTTTTACAGTGAAGGAACCATAGCACATACAGTACAGTACAGTCGAGAACTCGTTTCCAAATACAGTTCAAAGATAAGATCAGCCAGAGAACAAGAGAAGAAAGCAAGGGGACATGGGGACATGGAGACATGGGCATGAACAGCGAAGGATGCAAAGAATGAATGAATGGACACCTGAGGCACAGGCTGATGAAGAGATGAATGAATGCTCATGAATAGTTAATTGACACATGGTAAAAGAAGGAGATGTCATTTAAACCCCTGTGTTGACAGCTACAGGAGAATGCAAGGGACAGAGAGAGGAAAGATGAGTTTAGGACGCAAAGCTGCACATGAAGAATTGATCTACGTGCGGGGACAGGTGAAAGAGGAGAAGAGAGAAAAGAGAGTTTCTCTGCTTGACGTAAGCAGGCGGCCGTGTCTACCTGCTTCAGTGAGGAGCCTCAAACGTGATATGATCTGTGTATGCATGAGACAGGTAAAGCGATCTGTGTGTCAGTGGCATGACCAGGTATGTTACACAGACGAGGAATCGGAGCGGCCTTTTGTGTGCAGTGTGAAATGTGAGGTGTGTGTGTGTGTGTGTGTGTGTTTGGGGGAGGGGGGGGGGGTGATGACAGGTGTCGCATGACAAACGTGATGCAATCTCGATGGGACACTACCTGGCCAGCACTCTTGGGTCATGGTGTACAGCAAGCACCTGGGAGGTTGTAAGCTTCTTGGGCCAAGTTTGGCACCAATACGTTTCACATCAGAACTGGTTACAGAGCAAGACACTGATCCCTGAACAGGATATTGGTAGGATGAGCTAAGAGACAAGGGACAAGACACAATTCTGTCAAGTCAATTCAAATACAATTGTATCCGTGGTAAACTTCTGGGTTGTGTTGAAACTCAAACGACCAGGTATCTGCACTGGTAGCAACAAAATAAAATGAGAATGAATCCTCCAGCTTGCGAAGTCCTGAAACTCTTCCGTTAGAAAAATTAAAACTGTAAATTGGACAGTCACTGTCAGTGTACCAAGTCAAATAGATAAAACTACATCACAGCATAGGTGTTGTTCAATTATATACAGAAGCTTAGGTGATTATAACACCTGTTATTGCACCTGGTACACAAAGCTGTGTTAATATAGTGACATGCCACATTGTACTGTAGGTGGTGATTTCAGAGAAAATGTGCATAGGTTTTTTGCTTATTCTTTCAGTGAAGGCCAAGGGCTTTTTCTGTAGATGTCAAGGTTCTTTATATATGAACATATCTTAAGACTTACCAAAGCTACCACTTTATGAAACAGGTTGGTCTTGTAATGTTTTTTTTAATGGGATGTGATTGTTAGAATGTGTCTGTCACAATCACTATAACAGTATATTTGTGATATAAATATTATATAAATATATATGTGATATATATATATTTGATAAATATGTGATATATATACTGTATATTTGTGATAAGACAACAAGACATGAGCAATGACTGTGTGACATGGTGCGTGTGTAGGGACTCTTTGTCTTTATGGTGGTATGTTTATGAACTGTTGAGGGGCTAGAAATATCACATTGATGTTTACATTGTGTCCATTAATAAAGGGTGTGATGATGGGGCGAATGGTTTGTGTGGGTGAAAGGGGTGATCATGTGGATTGTGGACTGTGTGTACAAGGCTATTTTTAGCCTGGGTGTTTTATATGGGGGCATTAAAGCTTGGGCTTCTGGGTGGTACTGGGGAGTGTGTGTGTGTGGTCAGAGTTTTCATAAGTTGTGTTAAATGTGGTGACTGTTCAGTGTGTAGGTGAGACTGTTATTATGGTGTGTGTGTGTGGTATGTACTGTATGTGTAAGGTTATTATGAGGGAGATATGGCATTATTATTATTAACTTTTGATTTCAGTTCAATTCAAATTCAAAGAACTTTACTTTCCCGTCAGGAACTTCATGCATGCAAAAGCAGCACGCACACACACACACACACACACACACACAAAAAGCACCCTAAGACACCACACCCCTGTTAAAATACCCCTTTTTGCTTAGTCCTTTTATTGTATATGCAGATGAGTGAGTTCCTGGTATGGTTATTAGGGAATGAATTATGAAGAATGACAAAAAAGATGTCATGGGGCACAGTAAGAAGTGTGTACAGACATGAGGTTATTATAGGGTGTTGTCGTGATGTTGGCATGGGGAACATTAATACCCCATGTACATGAGGTTAGGATGATAAGGCAGAGGTGCTCAATATCCAAATTGGCTTGAGAAAGTAAAAGTCCTGCCAAGTATTCCTTCTGCCTGTGCTCTTAACACAAGTGATTTTACTAATTAGTTCATCTACCTGGCTGAAGAGCTGTGCTCATTACAATCAGTCAGCTGGTTCAGTGAACTGTGAACAGTGAACCCCATTCAGGGTTTTTACTTTCTGGACTCGGGATGCCCGCCTCTGCTTAACATGGTGACCACAGGCTCCAGGTAGCTTGTGAGGCACCTGCATTGGTTGTTCTCAAAATAGCAAGTGACCACTGCAGTGTTCTAAGCATCTTTGTTTTTTTATATTATTTTTGGTGTTTTCCTATTTTTAAGTACCAGCTTATTTATTGACTGTTGTCAATTAAAAGCTAATATTCATACTTAATAATAAAATCATGCAACATATTATTTTAAAAGGGAAGTTATGACTATTTATTTCAAGTACATTATTTCAATAGACTAGCTGTCTACATAGTTTCTCATCCTTTGGGTAGCATATGGGGTTTATGATCTATGATTTACATTTAATTTAGCTGCACTCTTATCCAGAGTGACTACAGGCCAGGGACAGTCCCCCTGTAGCAACATGGGGTTTGAGGCCCTGCTCAAGGGCACTTCGGCCAGGAGGAGTAGAGTACTGGATGCATAAGTGCAGGTTATCTACTCCTCCACCTACTGGTACGGGAATCAAACCATTGATCCTCCGATCCCCCAGACCAACTCCTTAACCATTAGGCCACAGATGGGTGTTTGTATCATTACCTGGGGTCATTATAGGGTCTGTGATGTGAGCTGTGCTGTGTTGTGAATCAAACCTTTGATCCTCCGATCCCCAGACCAACTCCTTAACCATCAGGCCACAGATGGGTGTTTGTATCATTATCTGAGGTCATTATAGGGTCTGTGATGTGAGCTGTGCTGTGTTGTGAATCAAACCTTTGATCCTCCGATCCCCAGACCAACTCCTTAACCATCAGGCCACAGATAGGTGTTTGTATCACTATCTGAGGTCATTCTAGGGTCAGTGATGTGAGCTGTGCTGTGTTGTGAATCAAACCTTTGATCCTCCGATCCCCAGACCAACTCCTTAATCATCAGGCCACAGATAGGTGTTTGTATCACTATCTGAGGTCATTATGGGGTCGGTGATGTGAGCTGTGCCACAGATGGATGTTTGTATCTGAGGTCATTATAGGGTCTGTGATGTGAGCTGTGCCATAGATGGGTGTTTGTATGATTTCCTGAGGTCATTATAGGGTCAGTGATGTGAGCTGTGCCACATATGGGTGTTTGTATTTGAGGTTATTATAGGGTCTGTGATGTGAGCTGTGCCATAGATGGGTGTTTGTATCACTATCTGAGGTCATTATAGGGTCTGTGATGTGAGTTGTGCCACAGATGGATGTTTGTATTTGGGTTTATTATAGGGTCTGTGATGTGAGCTGTGCCATAGATGGGTGTTTGTATGATTATCTGAGGTCATTATAGGGTCTGTGATGTGAGCTGTGCCACAGATCGGTGTTTGTATGATTATCTGAGGTCATTATAGGGTCTGTGATGTGAGCTGTGCCATAGATGGGTGTTTGTATGATTATCTGAGGTCATTATAGGGTCTGTGATGTGAGCTGTTCCACAGATGGGTTTTTATATCATTATCTGAGGTCATTATAGGGTCTGTGATGTGAGCTGTGCTGTGCTGTGTTTGTATGATTATCTGAGGTCATTATAGGGTCTGTGATGTGAGCTGTGCCGTGCTGTGTGTTTGTATCTGAGGTCATTATAGGGTCTGTGATGTGAGCTGTGCCGTACTGTGTGTTTGTATCTGAGGTCATTATAGGGTCTGTGATGTGAGCTGTGCCATAGATGGGTGTTTGTATCTGGGTTCATTATAGGGTCTGTGATGTGAGCTGTGCCGTACTGTGTGTTTCAGAGCAGCTGGTGCTGGGGGCGTACAGAGAGCCGGCTCAGAGCTGGGACCGCGACTATGACAACTTCCTGTTGCCACTGCTGGACGAGGAGGAGCCCTGCTACATCCTGTACCGCCTGGACTCCCAGAATGCACAGGGCTACGAGTGGCTCTTCATCTCCTGGTCACCCGACCAGTCACCAGTGAGTGTGCGCAAATTCACACCACCACGCAACACACACACACACACAATTCTGTGATCTATCCATTTTTCCATTACAAAATCCATATTTTGTGGCCATTTTGAAAAATTACATTTGGAGTCTACATTTCTAAATCTGATCGGACCCCTTTATGAGTTTTCCTACCAAATTTGATCACAGCTTTTATCACAAAGTGATCAGTTTTTTGTGCTTACCAGCTCTATTAAGAGCAGTATATACACAGTTGAAGATGAAACACACACATAAAAACACACACAGACACACCTTAAACACACACAAACCCATAAAAACACACACACACACACACACACACACACACACACACACACAGCTTGCACTAATATCACAAGTAATAATAACAATAATAACAATAATAACCTTTACTTGTATAGCACAGTTCATACATACAAGTGTTTTCCCTCTATTTCCTCGTAGGTGAGACTGAAGATGCTTTATGCTGCCACACGTGCCACAGTGAAGAAGGAGTTTGGTGGAGGACAAGTGAAGGATGAGATGTTTGGCAGTGTAAAGGTACAGAGGATACAATCAAAGCCAATTTGCTATGTGCTATGAGTTCATGTAGCCTAGAAATATAGACATACCCTAGCGGTAGCTATTGAAATTTCTATCCTGGGTACAGTCTAGCAACGACCCATTAAAGCTCATTAGCCATTCTCCCAAATGTGGTTGAACCAGTCACATCAGTCTATCATTGTAGAGAACTTGGGTTCCAACAAAGGAAAAACTCCAAGGCACTGTCACTTTTGTAAAATTAAAAAGCCTTTATTACTGTGGCTAGGTCACATTAACCCTTCTTTAAAAACCCCAACGCGTTTCGGCATACAGCCTTCTTCAGGGGGTCAAAACGTTTTTTTCCTTTGTTGGAACCCAAGTTCTTTCCCTTCCAAAGAGCACCTTAAACATTTTACTTTTTGAGTCCAGGAAGCGCTCCTAGACAAACGCTTTGTGTATCATTGTAGAGAGTTGCTGGCTTGGCTTAGCATGATGAGGACAGAGCTACATCCGTGCACTTGTGTAGTGCTGTAGTAAACAAGTTAAACAAGTCCTTTGCTCTGATTGGTTGTAGTGCTATCCCATTATGTGCAGACTGAGGCAGTTTGTAAAAGACAAGCGTTGATGCCGCTCCTTGGATTGCACTTGGCCTATCCATGATGGTCAGGCAGACCACACAATGTAATGTGGGTTGGCTTGTCGGGCTTTAGTGTTAGGGTGTATAACAGCAAATTCCACAGTGTTAAATCAACTCTGAGAGAGTCAATTTTAACACTATGCCAGTGTTTATTTTGTCCCAATCTTCTTAGTGTTAATTTAACACTCCTCTCTTACGTATTTAACTCCTTTACAGTTAAATCAACTTTTTTGCAGTGTAATTTCAACTCTGAATCATACAGTTATACTCTTAAATTAAGACTTTTGCTGAACACTGAGAAATTAACTCTGAGAATTTTGCTGTGTAGGGTCCTACTTTTTATACAAACCATGCCTTGTTGTGTACATCAGTGTAATATGTGGGTTACATGGGTTACATAGGTTATATGGGTTACATGTGTTTTTTTCTGTGACTGGAGGATATAGGCTACAGCTGGGGGAATGAGTATTGAACATTGAAAAAACAGTTGTTTTTTCAGCTAATGTATTTTCCATTGGACTATTGACATTAATATTATCCAAAGAAACTCCACACACAATCCACACAGTATTTCATGTGAACAGAACTGGAAATACATTTACTGGAAAAATGAATTTTAACACTTATTCTCCCTGTTATAATTCTTGAGAGGGATTTTCTTAGATGTGTGGCTAAAAAAGACTGCTCATGAAATGAGATGGCAACACTTTATATGGTAAGATGAAATTAGATGGTAACACACAGAATATGTTACGTGTTAGGTAAGAGATGATGTTTAACGAGGCGGTTATTCTCACGCAATATGCCCAATAGAGTGATGCAGGGCCCTGTCGTAGCCTTTAGTTAGCAGTAGTAAGTTATTCACAAGACACTTCAAAGCATACCGTAAATGCCTAATTTATGTGTACACGTGTACATGTTTTTGAACAGCAAGCACAGAGCCAATAAAGATGTCAAATATCATAACCATGTATTCATGCTATAAGTGACCGGTATGTCAAGCCCTCAAGTATACTTGTATTATTTTATCCAAATTCTTTTTAGACCTGTCATGGAGTGGGGGGAAAAATACCTTGAAACTGGTCAACACAGAAAGAGCAATAACTACCAGAACTGTTTTTCAAAGCAGAATTTACTGAAAGTACAGAATGTGACCTCCGACCCCTCACTCTTCACAGGAGGACATCTGTCTCCAAGGTTACGAAAGACACGAGTCATCATGCTCCGCCCCAGCCCCCCTCACAGCTGCAGAGAAGGAGCTTCAGCAGATCAGACTCACAGAGGTCAGGAGGGCATCCACACTCACTGTGAAAATACACAGTTTTAGACAAACAATCACTAATTTCACTGCATGTCCTACTCTACCCAGTTTGTCTATGCATGTGACAATAAAACATCCTTGTAAACATCCTTG
>CM059267.1:6063893-6103893 GCA_030347295.1 Setipinna tenuifilis | reverse complement strand
TAGTTTATCTGCCTCAACCAGTTAATGTTAGCTATCAGTTTATTGTAGAGGATGTTGTTATGGATTGATTAACACCATACTTCTCCTTTAAAGTTTGGAGTTGTTCGCTTGGAGGCAAATTTAAAAGTCTAACGGGCAAAAATGATAAAATGGTTGCTATGAAATTGTCTATTACACCTCCAGGGCAAAGAACCCTCCTATAAAAAGCAGTTAAGTACATGCTGCTCTTAGGATTGTCAAAAAATGTAATTAAATAGCAGAAAAGATATTTTGGCTCTGTAGATTAATGTGCATTGCCTCTATGTGTCCAGAACTCTTCATCTTCACAGCATTTCCTTTACCTTGGTTAGTAGACTTACAGCTATGGCAGCACTACCCTAATGTTTCCATTGGTAGTGACAATAATAAATTGGCATTAGCTTTTTAAAGCTACATACATTTGTATTCACATATGTATGTCAGCATTTAAGTGAATAATAACCAAATTATTACATTGGCACACATTTTGTTGACCGAGCAGTGTGTGTGTGTGTGTGTGTGCGTGTGTGTGTTTGTACCTTCAGATGGAGATTGACTCTGGTGAGGAGCTGACAGAGGAGTTCCTGTATGACGAGGTGCACCCCAAACAGCACGCCTTCAAGCAGGCCTTTGCTAAACCACGTGGCCCAGCGGGAAAGAGGGGTCACAAGCGCCTGATCAGGGGAGGCGGAGAAGAGAACACACCGAAGAGCTAGAAGGACCAGGAGAGAAACCCGCGAGGAAGAGAGAAGCTGAGAACGAGTTCATCTCCAAGTCCCAACATTTCTCCTTTTTCTCCTGAAGCTGAGTCTAGAGACTAAGTCTCACTCCGTTTAGTGAGAAACTGGAGAATAGGATTAACAGTTTTTTTTCTGAGAATTTTTACTTTTTTTTGGTTTTTTAAACTTTTCAGCTTGTGTTGACTGTTATCCTTCTACATTATTGTTTAGTTGTTTGTGAAGTGTTTTTTTCATACACAATACAACATACACTACATGCATAAAAACATACACACATTATAAAATAAACTCAGGAAATAGTGGTTTATATGAGAAGCATTTCCCTCTCCTTTGATAATGAAGACATCTTTAGACATATAGCCTACCAGTCTAATCTTTTTAGACTTTAAAGAAACACCAATTCTTTAATTTATTTTTAAGAAATCCTTTCAAATTTGCATACAGACCAACTAACTACCACATTTCTGGCTATACACATCAACTGACTTGAACAGTAACATAAAATGAAGACAGCAATCTAGGCACAGACAGTCTTTCCACAGCAAGACAATCCAAGAGGAGTTCATGTGAGCAGAGACACAGACTAATGGTGCAATGCAAAACCCTACTCAGCTGGGCATTAGAAATCTCATCCGTATGCAATAAGGAGATTTGTAAAGCTAATGTTATCACGTTACTGTGTTTTCAGACTGAACATTTGTGATGCCGTGCTAGCCTACCTCTTCACAGCCAACCCCTCTGCTTACCCTGTTGCCTGTGAATGTCTCGTGTCAAACATACAGTTTCAACAAGTGGATGATGTGTGTCAGAAAAGGAATTCCAAATAAAGCCTTTTGTTTCTGTAAACTGTGTGGAGTACGGAGTAGTTTGATTATAGTTCTGCACGGGTCAATGCAATGGGCCACCTGGCTACAGTCCAACACCACCAGATATGAGGACCACACAGGAAAAACAGACAGTCACAAAATTACATTTTTTAGGTTACTCCACCTCAGTAGTTGCAATGAAACCACGCCTTTTTCAAAAGCAACCCTGGGAAAAAATAAGCATAGTCTGGAGTTAGAAGCATTTAAAATGTTCCTGTGTACTCCTCCATATGTGTTCTAGCCACTCAGTTAATCAGCTGATTCCAATTAGCACAGCTCTTCAGCAAGGTCAACAAGTTAATTAGAGAAATCACGTGCATCTGTAAAAACAAGTAATTTGGAATATGTGGCACTGGACTGTCTAAAGCTATGTCATTAGCTAACGACGTTTAATTCCTATTTACCCCTGTTACCAGGACACACACACACCTTAATCGCCTTGACAGTGAACTATGACTGATACACTAAGACACTAACATACCACGACTATCACACTAATACTTTAATTTGACACAGAAACAGGTTCTCAAGTTGGCCCCTCCTCTCAATGGTGCTTCGAAGAATTGAGCCCCAGACACCTGCAGAGTGCTTACCAGTGTCAAGTGTTCCTTACCTTCACCCTTCTTTCCCACAACCTGACAGGCAGGTAGTCAGCTTCGGCTTTTGCTGTGTTGAGTTGGGGTGTGAAATTCCAGAGCATCATTTGTACAGATGGACAGGCTTTCTCAGGTTGCGACACCAAGGAAGTCTGTTAATACTTCCACCAAAACTACTGGCTAACACACTCTTAGCATCTCCTGACAACTTTCCAAGAAACACACAATATGCACACAATATAGATGTAGATCTTCTGGCCTTACTGGCAAAACATGCTGTTTCCTGCCTCAACATCTCAGAATACTGGTTACCTTTAAAACGAGAGAGAGAGAGAGTGAGAGAGAGAGAAAGACAGAGAGAGAGAGAGAGAGAGAGAGAGAGAGAGAGAGAGAGAGAGAGAGAGAGAGAGATGTGTGTCACAATGAGATTAAGAGGGACAGGCAGTGTCTGGACAAGCAAGGTAGGAGAAGTGCTGGGCAAAGGACTGGACAGCTGTATCAGTCAGCTCCACTCACTATAGTGTAGAACAGAACATTTCAGGAGATCATTTATTCCCAGTACAATAGCACTGTTCAGTGTCTTCTGAATCTCTGAAATAATCATTTTTAAATTACATTTTTTTTATTCATCCATATGCTCATTTATTCCATGGTTTCTTAATGCATCTATCTATCTATCTATCTATCTATCTATCTATCTATCTATCTAACTCAACTCATGCATTTGCAGTAAGGGAATCATGTATAATTTGTAGAGGAAACAGAGGAAGGAGGATATCAAAAGAATTCTATTCTTATGCACTTTGTGTGTGAGTGCAAGTCACATATTGTGCATCACATCAATCCACGATTCATGGAATGTCAAGTAGGCTACTTGGGACTTCAGATTATTAGTTAATAATTTCATAACACTGGTCTCTGAGACAGTATACCCTTACTGCCATAAATAACATGGAATAATGGAATAATGATTAGTATGAGGTTGTGATATATTATGCACTAACTGTCATACTGAGATAGCATGGAAAATTGATTGGTGTGTGGGACAAAATAAAAAGTGTTCTGCTTTTGAAGATTTAAGGCCTATTTCTCTCAAATCTGATTTAACAAAAGGGGAACGCTAATGCCCAACCATTTGCTCTGTCTGTCCTGGTCTGTATTATCAGTCATGTGCAGTATTTAGCTCATGTCTGTGTTTTGTTTCTGTTTTGTGCACAAACATTACATGACCCACATTGCTAATCAGCCTCAATAACTGAATGTCATAACTATGTAGGCTACCTGCTGTTGGGCCAAACTTCCTACCTGTGTATGAACTGTTTGGAAAATAGGGCAAGAATGCAGAATCTTACATGGCTTTCTGTAAAAGGCAATTCAAGGACAAGCCTAGGACAACCTAAGTTGGTTCCTCTGTGATGTCTTCACTCAGAGAACATAGGCTTGAGTGGAGATATACACTTCCCATGTGTTGAAAAACAGATCTAAAATTGTTATGCAAGTAAACCCTTTATATCCGTGCAAAATGAAACTCATCTCTCTTAATCTTCTCATAATGTATAGAGACATTGCTTTATGCTGCTTGCTGTATGTAGCCTATGCAGCAGACCAACTGTACGCACTACAATCTAATACTAATCTCTTGGAGTACAATATCAAGTCAATTTACCTAATGGCCCAACAAAAACATTAATGCAGCTTTTTACCCCCTTGTATATATATATATAAAAAAGAGTCTAACGGCTGTGTATTTTTTTAGTTGTGTTTGGTGGAACCCGTTTATTTTGTTATTAAATGAGCAAGTTTTTATCATTTGTAACATACCCTTTTTATATATTTTTATATATCCGTATGCCTTCGCTATATTAGACTTCTGACTATCCGAGCCAAAGACATCTGTTTCCACTTCCCCTCTCAAAAACATCTCCAGGCTACAACATATATGTTGTAATATTTCAGACCTCCTTAGGGTTTGCGCCTACCACGGAATTCTCGGGAGCTCGAACAGTTGATTACAGCTGTTTCCCTTTTTATTTAGCCTATATAGTATCATGTTTGACGACAAAAATGAAATATCTTTTCACACCAGATGGTGGCAGTGTAGATTTTCAGTTATCTAACCGAAGGGGTGCGTGTGTAGATTCATTCTCTCAAAATCTGATGGAAAAAATTAACTTGACTCCTGTTGCAGTTAAACGTCAACATGACTAATGGATCTACTTGTTACTGGCGGCATTTTCCTATTACTTGTTTTACCCCTGCAACGTCAACGTCAAAAAGTCTAGAATGCCGGCCGTCAAAAAACGAGGCTACTATATTATTCTAGTTTATACATTCATTAAACCGTGTTAATCTGAGACGAAGACATGGACGTTTTTTTTTTCAATTTACCGACAAGGGCCACCTAAAATAATACACTACATTCACCGTCGCGAACGTAATTGCTGCTAGCCGTTTATTGTTTTCCCTACACCATACTTCCAGGAGTCCTCGTCGATCTACCCGGAACTCTGGTTAGCCCACATTACAAGCCGATGGGGAGGCGGAGTTGCAAACAGGGTAGTCGCTGATTGGCTGTTGGTCCCACGCTTTCCTGGAAAGTGGACTTCTTGGAATCTGTGTGCCATTCAAGCGAATTTACTGATCCACTGGGACGCGGATCAGAACAGCAGGGGCTTTTCATCGTTTATCCATTGCAAATCTCATGTTAAAATGAGCATATTTAAAGTGACCGAATCACAAAATATGGAATAAGCACGAATTACACATAGTCCAAAATGTAGTTAGGCGATCACACTGACAGTGTTGGCTGCAGTTATGAAGCGTCAGCGGGGCCAATGGCGTCACCGAGCGATTCTCAGAAAACACTTCTTGGAACAAAGCTGAATTCGACAAGCCAAATCCACAAAGCCACTTGAAGCAACCTGTTTAACAGCGCTGTCAACGGAGCTCGCCGCAATACTGAGACATTCGCCCGAGAAACAACACCAAGAGTGAACTCGTTCTTTTGAAAATTTTACATTATTGTTTTCTTTTAGTTATTGAACACTGTGTTTGGAATATTTCGGTAACGCACTTAGGCACTTTCGACTCGGGTTACAGCTCTTCTCGCCAAGGATAAAGAATTTATCAGTTACAAATTAATTCCAAACTACGGAAACGAGTTGGGCTGCTTCGAGGAATACCTGGTGGTGTTCTTGTGATTCAACAGTTTTCTTCCTCATTATGATTCTTTGCGTCCAAGGGTAAGTTTTTAACAAGTGTTATGGATTCTAAAAAACTCACTATTTGTTGTTAAACTCATTTAATTAAATTCTAATATATGACATTTCACACAATGGAAAATACTACTGATTGTGTTATACCCGCAGACATTAAACATTTGTCCATTGGCTTACAGTAGGCTATACTAATTCAGTAGGCTAAAAATATAGGTTGCAATAGAACCAGTGCGCGCTTGGGAGTTCTATAAATTCTTTAGGCGTTGACCTTGCATAGCTAATACGTTGACTTTCCTGAAGGCACAACATATTTCTGGTCCTATCTTCGCAATGATCGAGTTTAAAGTATGCCACTTTTTCCGAAAGACATGTTAGAGAGCTATTCAGTTCAATTATGATATCCAATACAGAAATTATTCTATCTCTAAATGTCGCCTATACTCGTAGGCTAAAAGTGAGAGCAGAAAATGTGTTTGCCTTTCTTAAGAAGTTATTTCTATCTGTGCATTCTTGTTAAAGTAAATCAAAAAATTCACACAAGTGCATCGTTTTTAAAGATTTCTTTTAACTCTTCAGCCCAAGACCGATCCTTCCAGACACACCCACGGTGGTACCGCTGGGTATGCCGACGCCGAGCTGCCTCCACAGCGCCCCTCCTCAGTGGGACCCCCGTAAGGACCTCCGGGCTATAGCAAGCACCTTCTGCTATCTCGAAATCTCAGGTAATGATTTGCACCTCAATCATCTGCACCTATAATGGTTTACTCCTGAAAGACAATAAAACACCACCTCTCTGATGTAACAGTATCTATCCTTTAAAAAGAGCTATGGGTCTGATAGTTGTTGTGTTGCGTTGCGTTGTTCACAGGTTGGTACTGGGGTGGTATGACTGCAAGTGATGCTCAGGCGGTGCTGCAAGCGGCGTCGGAGGGAACATTCCTGGTACGTGACAGCAGCCACCCGCTCTACATGCTCACGCTGTCGGTCAGGACCAAGCGGGGCCCCACCAACGTTCGCATCGAGTACAGCTGCGGTCGTTTCCGCCTGGACTCCAGCTCCCCCGCCCGCCCACGCCTCCTCTCCTTCCCCGACGTGCCCAGCCTGGTGCAGCACTACGTGGGCTCGGGACGCAGCAGCAGCACCACTCCTGAGGACGGACAGACGCGGACACGGACGGACAATGAAAACGAGGAGCAGGGGAGCAAAGGGAGCAAAAAGAGGGGTGATGGGGAGAAGGAGGAGGAGAGGGGTGAGAGGCAGAAGGTGTCGGACGGTGAGAGTTCTCCCGCTCTGCCTGACGCCAGGGACAGTGGTGTGCTCCTCAAGCTCAGGAGGCCTCTATGCAGGCCCCAGTCCTTCCCCAGCCTCCAGCACCTCACGCGCCTCACCATCAACAAACACGCCACCTGCACCGCCCAGCTGCCCCTGCCCGGGCCGCTACTGCGCTACCTCCAGGACTACCCTTTCCAGCTCTAATCTGACGCGTCCTCGGACCCCCAAAGGGGGCAAAGGGCCCAGTGAGTGGAGAGGATTTTTTTGTTCAAGGCACCAGGTGTCCTCTGTGGTGATGGTACACACACACACACTCACGCACGCACGCGCGCACACACACAGGGCACCAAAGCGAGGCCCTCTGCAGTCTCCGGGCGTTTTTAATAATGGAAACGCAACGGAGACCCGCCGCCTGACGTCATGGAGACTCAACTCATCCGATTCCTGGAGGACGTGAGACCAGGACCGAGCAAATGAAAGAAAAAAAGAAAACAAGAAAGACAGACAGAAAGGGAACAGATACATAAAAGACTGGGAGTGTCCTCCTGCGTTGAAGAATAAGTCCTTGAACTGTGCAGCTTGGGCTGGCAGGCAGGCTGTGTGTGTGTGGTGACATGCATAGCACAGCCACAGAGGGGACTGATTGAACTTATGGAATTAAGTTCCTGACCTTAGGGGAGGTGAAACCTGAGCCAACACCGAGGTATTTTTCTCCCTCCTCCTCCTCCTCCTACAAACTGAAATGTATGCATTTCTGTGTTGAACCAAAAGGATGCAGGTCCTTTTTTTTTGATAAAAAAATAATTGCCACCATGTGGATTGTTGTACATATTTATAGAATCCGGTGCTTGTGTTTTTTTAAATAAAAAAAAAAACTGACTTAATTTACTCATTGAAGTTGTACTGTATTCATCAATTTACCAGACTAAAATGAGAGAAAGTTACTTCATTTTCTCATGCTTATCTTCAAAACAAAAACATGTCAGAAACAGAAGTTGCAGAAGAGGTTTCATGAATTCATCTATTTTATCAAAAAGCAGATTAATTAATTTAGGCACAGACGCAAAAAAATACAGACACACAACCAAAAAAAAAAAAACGGGCTATTTTTGGTCATGCAAAAAATCTAAACTGTAATGTGATGCATTTCAAAGGTTACACTAAAATTTACAGTTAGAAAGATATGAAATATGTACTATGTAAAGTGTAAATCATAAGGGTTGTACAAAACAACAAGCAAAGGAAGAGAGATTCACAGAAGCGTCTGACTCAGTACTGATGTATTTTGGTGTCTGGTTGCAGGCTGCGTGCTCTGCGTCACAACGAAGTGTGATTTGCTTTTCTCAGAATTAGAATTTCAGGTACTGGGCCGGCGTTTGCACAGCCCTGGGCTATATATGCCACATTTTATTTGCGTAATATTTCCCATCTTATTCATACTCGTTTTGTGAACACTGACGACAGCAAGTCTGCTTTTTTTAGATGACGTCTAACAAAGTAAATATTGCAGAGAGGTGTTTTGGATTTTAAATGCAGGGTAACAGCTGAGAGGGAACTTGTAAGTACACATATGCAAGAGCTGGATTTCTGCATTATGTGATAAGCTGATAAGATGCCCTACTTTGGTTGGTCTCAAGTCCTTTCAGTTCCAGAGTAGTCAGCTATTAAAAAAAAGCAACAATGGGCATCATACAGAAACATTCTCTTGTATCTCAGTTATTTTTCTATTGGGGGAAAGAAAACATGTGAAACTCAAACTGTAGGAGCACCAACTGTTGTAAGCAATCAGACTTGCTCCAGGGTGCTGAATGATGAATTCTATACTCTAACTCCATAAATTGGAGGCGGGTGGAAAATTGTTTGTTAAAAGCAAAGTTAATGTTCCCCTAACACTGCACCAGGACAGGTGTTGTGTGGTGTGGAAATGTACTGTATAACCTTCATTGTTGTAACAACAACAGTGTTTTTGTGCTCATGAAAAAATAATTAATTAAATAATTGTTGTTAACATTGTGAGCCAGTTTCAAATGGATTAGTCCTAGGATTTGGAGATTTTGTTTATTAAAGTTCTCTTTTAGCCTAGGAAACCCCTAAACCCAGGTACAAGAAACCAGGCCAAAACAAACAAAATGTCATTTATAATTATATCCATGCTTTTTATTCCTACTATTCAAAACCGTTTCCTTGCCTTAGGCAAAGAAATTCCTGGACAAAAAAATTCTGGACTATGAAAATGGGATTTTTTTTTTTTTTTTTTTGAAAATACTGGACCACTCACAGAGTTGTATTACCTAATGTAAGAACAAAACAAGAGTACACTGGTTACTGGGGACTAACAAAACGAGCCAAATTCATGGATATGAACGAAAACGAGAGGAAATGTGTGTATCGTTTACTGCATTAGGCTTGTTACGCGCCATAACACACACACGTGACATGCATTTTTAAACAAGAAGACGTATAACGGCGAAGATGTGTTTTGAGTGGGTAAGTGGGTAAGTGAATAGTGCGTAAATGCGAGAGTCTTCATTTCACTGGGAATGGGTGCATTTGTGTATTCATGCCATCTAGCCAATGAGGGGCAGTTTGCCAGCTGGTTCGCAGAAAGAGAGTTGCGCTTCCCGGGAGCGAGAGAGGTACTATACTGGGAGGGACAGTTCTGAGAAAAGGCTGCAGTAATTACCTACAGCCTAGTACTCCCTGACACACACTTACAAACACACACACACACACACGCACACACACACACACTCTTGAATATACACAAACATAGCGAATTATCCAGCCATATGACCAACCTCCATGTTGAAAACATTACGCACATTATAATTAATCAGTGCATGCATGAGGAGAACCGCTAGCTGACCCAAAGCGGTGTCCCGCTACGTGGGTTCGGAAGTAGCTTGTGCACCCTTCCCAATGGCCACCCTTCAGCCTATGTACGTGCTGTATGAGAGATACTTTATGAAGGTCCTTGGGAGTGCAATTGCATTCTGGCACAACGCCAGCCACACAGAATTCCTCCAAGGGCAAAAACACCCACCCATAACGTGTCCCGGCCATCCCATATCTCTCTCTCCTCTTCTCTCTTCGCTCGCTCTCTCTCTTCTCTGCCTCCCTCTTTCTGATCCCACTCGCCATGAGCCTGTGGTCTTTCTCTCTCTCTCTCTCTCTGCCCATCAGCCTGCGCCTCGTCGTCTTTGGAGGATGCAGAAACGTGGTCTGTGGGAGCAAAAGGGAAAGGTCAGGATGTACTGTATGCATCTGTGTGTGGATCCTCCTGAGGGTGGGTCTAGGCTGGGACTGTTAGGAATATGCTCTACTACCTGATAGGAACAGGTTCTACCCGTTACTGTCTTAATGACTGGATGCAAGGAGTTTTGTCATGACATGCAATGAAATAATGATAGGAAGACATGTAAAAATTGCAATTCCATTTCACAGAATTGTGAAACTGTAGCTTCCCTTTAAAATGTGCTCCTATTAAAACAAACAAACAAGCAAACAGAAAAGACTGTCCAGGGTGTGTGTGTGTATGTGTGTATATATATATATATATGCTCTATAACCTCTACACAATGTGAAAGCCTGTCTAAATGCAAGCATACACCATGGCAACAGGGACGTTCAAAATGTGTTGCTACCAACTTCCTTTTCACACTGTGAACTTGTTGCTCTGGTGGTAACATTTGGTTTATTTAGTGGTAAAGGTACACACCTCAACATGCCGTGAGTCAATATTTAGTCATTTCCTTTGCCAAATTATGATTCAACACATTGAAAGAGTTACTTTCTACATAGATTTCATAGAAGAGTTGAAATGTTTATGACAACAGAGTTGATTTAGCAACTATACAGCAAGATGTTTGAGCTGACATAACTAGAAAATATAAAAATACATAAGTGCCCCATTATGTTACTTAACATGGTAGAATGTTGCATTGTTTTTCTGTATTGTATTTATTTCATTATATTTATGCAATGTCTGCATTTTGGCAGTGCCAGACAAACAACCTAGCAAACTACAGCTGAAGTTTTCAGTAACACTATCGATGACACTTATAAGACTCTATAAACACATTTATAAAGGGTTATAATGTGTTCGTAAAGCTTATTAATGATTGAAATTATTTATACAAACAGTTATTTATATATACTCATGACTGCTCTTGTTAGGCAGGTTAAGCTTTAAAACCAAGAATGCACTGTCACCTGATGTTGTAACAGGGCTTATGACAAAGCCTTATAAAGCCTTAGGTCTTGAGTATGTATAAATAGTTATCAATACTTTACATACCTTATGAATGCATTATAAGCCTTTATGATTGTGTTATGAATACAAGCTTCATAGAAAGTGTTGCCAAGTTTTCTACTTCCACCTGCCAACGAATGCGTTGCCACTGAGCACCTCACTATAAAACAGCCCCTTTTTGATAAACAATGTCCCTTCTTCTGTTTTGTTAAGGAATGGGCTGGCTTCATCACCATAATACCACACTAAATGCAGACAAAATCACAACTGCTGCTGTTTGTCTGAAAGTCAAAGATTCAAGGATTTAGCTACATCGAAGCTAAAACACTTTGGACAAATTTATTAAGGCTAAAGCTAACTCCAGTTAAACATCCTTAAAGTTTTTGTAGTTGTATATTTTTAAAGGTTAAAAAAAAAATCTAACCGCAACCCTAGAAGTTTCCCCTAATGAGGTCCATGAGTCTACTCCTTCCTAAAAATGTGAAGACAGCAGAAAATGGACGCCCTCTTACTGATGTGGTTGGGAAATCATTATCAACCTAACATTCAATTATTCACCATTAACAATATTAATGTGTGAATATATAACTGTATGTCTTAGAGTGGGTGTAGCATGCCCTGACCTGTTTGTGAAGTCATAGTGAGTCTTCACATACTCCAACCCCTGCACCATGTTGTCCTTCAGCTGGGTCTGGATGAGGTCAGGATGGCGAGGGTCCACCTCCAGATACACCCGACTGAGTGGAACAGTGCAGCACAGATACTGTTAGTAGTTGCATTACATTTTGTCCGAATCAATCAAAAATGACACCTTTTTTTCCCTAAAGCCACCAACTGTGTACAGTGAAGAATGTTATCATAACTAACGTATAAACTATCCAAATACGTTCATCATCATTATCCAGGCAAAGGCTACACATTTTCATGTTTGTTTGTGTTTTTATATCAAATGCAACTGCTGGCAACAATGTTAATTTATTTATGTTTCATGTACAACATCGTCTGTAGTGAGTCGCTTTGGATAAAAGTGCTTGATGAATGTAATGTTACATCTTTTTACTTTAACAAGAACAGACATCAGAATTGGTTGTTGTTGAGAAAAAAACACTATCCCTTCCTCCTCCCCCACATGCTCCAAAAAACATGAGCTCTCCAGCCATTTAAACGGTTCTTCCTACTCCACTAGCCCACTGATTTCCTGGAACGAGACACATTTCAGTTGTTTACAACAAGGATTCAGAACTTATGAATGTCAAGAGGGAGCCTCCTCTTTGCTTGGTATTGCCGCAGAGTGCTGTGTGATGGAGAGTACAAGGAATAGTGTGTGTGTGTGTCTGTGTGTTTGTGGGTCTCTGTGTTTGTGTTATGGTGTGTTTGTGTGTCTGTGTGTCTGTGTGTTTGTGTATGTTTGTGTGTGTCTGTTAGATTTTTCATAATGTTGCTGCATCTTACAAGAAATATTAATCATTTCTCTTTTTTTCTGTGTTCTCTGCAAATGAAGACTGTATGATGCTCAGTTCTGGCACACAAATGATTGAATGTAGAATAGCTACAGTCATGCATGACTGCCTCTGAGAATCAGCCCTCTTGGCATTAAGTAGCCAGTGTTAGCTTGCCGGAGATAACCCCTTAAACCCTCAGCTGAGGACACTATTAAGTTGCAGAGGTAAGATGGCCCCTTCCTGATCAAATTCCAAGTCCGCAGTAAAGATTAATGCTGGTTGGTTATTGTAGGAAAACAACACAGAATCATATTTACCAGGACATGTTAACTCCTAGCGTTCCTTAATAACAGCAAACCAGCCAACAGAGGAACAGAAAAGAGGGAGGGACAGACAGTGTCAGTAAGTGCTCCACTTTTGTAGTTGAGGTAAAAGCAACACCACATTTATTTTTACATTTTGCAAGTGACAGCGGTTATAAAAGTGCAGATAAAATAACATGTGTGTATTAAAATGTAACATAAATATCCTACATTTTAATACACACGTGTATTTTATCTGCCCTTTTCATTTAACTGCTAAAACAATGAAATGTCTAGCCTACTTCTCACATTGCACAACACAGGTCAAGAATAGCTTGTGGTCCCATTTACAAATGCGCTTCATCCACCTGGCAACAAGCTGGTTGTCATTCAACTTTTCATAGCCTGTATCCCTTATGTCACACAACACTGCACTGTTGACTAAAATATGGACCGGGGTTTGTCCGAGCAAGCAGAGACAGCCAGCACCACATTCTCTTTATTTACTAAATTCTTTTTAAGGACATCGTCAACTTTTCCCTTTTTCCTCCTACCTACTGTTTTACTCGGAAACCTTGAGCTTATCAAGGCTACCCTACCAAGACTGCCGTTTACCATGAGGCCCTTAGACTAAATACAAAAGCCTCCAGTGAATCTAAGCCTCAGCCTCAGGGCTGCTTTTGAACACAATGTGGTGTTCCTGGAATTAATTACAAAAGACCTTGAGGCCTTTTACTAGTGAATACAGGAAGAGGATGTTTAAGCCCATTCAGTTTTGAAATTATATAAAAAGTTTTTTTTGCATTTATGTTTATTTTTACACATATATATATATCTTCTTTTACATATCTTGTTACAGTATTTTTAAATCCACTTAAATACACTCATTATGTATATTGTGATATTTAGTAGTGAAATACAAGTTATTAGATTACTCAATGTATTGTACTTATGACTCATTTTGTGTGTACAGATGAACTGATAAACTGAGAGGCTTGAATCAAAACAACAAAGTCTGAAGTGGACTGATGGACCAATGAGATAGCAGCAGTGTAGTGTACTTCTGTGATTCTCATAGTCACTTCTAGGAAGAGACGAGAACGGCTACTTTGAAATGTACATGTCAGCACAAAACACTGAAGAAGCTGGAAAAAAAAGGGGAGGAAAAAAAAGACTGCAGCGCTGCAGCTGTATGGGAGCGAAGTAGGATGCCTGGAATTGCTCTGTGAGATTCCTTGAAATTGTCTGGTAAGAGTCTGGTATTTGTTAACTCAACTGATTAGCTGCCGCTGCCACTAGGGAGGATGACTAAATGGGATTAGAATGTCCTGTTTACTTACCATCAAAGTAGGATAGGTACGGAGAAGGAGGCATATTCATAGAAAGCACACACACACACACACACACACGCGCGCACACACACACAGACACACACAGACACACACACACACACACACACACCCAGGAATGCAGGTGGGAGGAGCACCCAAGTCATACCGAGACACAACACACACATACACACACAAGCTCACAAACACACAAGAGGGGACACGCCCCAAAAAATGGCCCAGGCCTTACCCGTTCTCAGTCAACAGCCTTGGTGCGAGTGTGAGAATCTGGTCGATGACACGCATTCCTTGTTCCCCTCCATCTAATGCAGCCCGGTCCTCATACCTACACACACACGTGTTAGTGCGTAAGTGTGCAAAACATGTGACGGTGTACTGAAGTGTGTTAGTGCGTATGTGTGTAAAGCGTTAGAGTATGTATTGAAAGTGTGTGTGCTTGTGTTTATGTTTGGGGGGGAAAAATACTTAAGATACCATTCCAACTCAAGTCATTTTTCGTGGAAAAACAGACATAATCAGCTTGGGGTTTCTTAAAATGTGTTTTCACTTGTACTCATTCATGTGTTTGAGCAGATATGTGTGCGCAGGTGTGTGCATGTGGAAAGAGAGACAGAGACAGAGAGAGAGAGACAGAGAGAGACAGAGAGAGATAGAGAGAGAGAGAGAGAGAGAAAGTAAAGAGAGTAAAACTGGAATTTTGTCAACCTTTGGATCTCAGGTGCGAGGGCATCCAGGTCTTCAGTGAAGAGGTATGGAGGATTACTCACCAGCGCCTCCACACGGTGGTTACAGCTCTTCACAAACCAATCGCCATCTGTGGCCAAGAGACAGAAACAAATGTTACTGTTCACATTCTCCGTTTTTTTCAATGACATACAGCACTTCTGCGAATCGCACGCTATCTTACTTGGGAGCGTTTAAGTCTAGGTGCTTGTGAAGTGCTATTTAAATTAATGATTACAGTGCACTGCTCCCTTTGGGATGTTTTCTCCGAAGTCTAGGGTTTGGTTAAGTCAGCCCCATTCATTCGAGACCTGCGATCAGATTTCACATCGTGGCTAATGACAGTGAGGGATGAGGAGGACGGACATAAACAGCGGGAGGCGAGGCGAGGCGAGGGTGGGGAAGATTATCGCTAACCTAAATATCCCTCTCGTTCTCCGAAAGCCAGTGTGTTATCGTTTACATTTTTTTATTCTATTAGGTCTCTAAATCGAATAAACTCTTGTAGGTAAACAGTTAGATAGGTAGGTATTTATTGACAGAATACATTTTTTTATGCAGAGTACAACATAAAGCACTTTAAGATGGAGACAAATACAGAGATAAAAAACAACAACAACAACAACAACAACAAAAATACTAGATGAATTGTCCTGGCCAAACTTCATTAAAGTCTGTGGGCTATAATGAAGACAAAGAGATGAAAACCATGATGTACCAGCAACCAGCCTGAAAACCAGCACAACTGCTAGCATTCTAGGGAGCACTGGGAACAGGGACCCTGTGGGCACCAAGAGACATGAGAAACCTCCGTGCTCTCTTATGCATGCAGTGTAAGTTGCCATTACCCAACACTGTAACAGTAGTGGCCTAAAGCACACATCTGTCTAAATGGTCTGGGTGCTGCTTGACACTGTCAGGCAAATCAACAAAGAAAAAAAAAACAAAAAAAAAGTATGCAACACCAGTATATGACCCCAAAACAAAGTTTTAATGACCAGTTACCAAACACTACCAAATCAGCCCTTTCTGTTCTGCTACCCATGATGCGTGACAGCAAGCTGTTTCCGGGTGGAGCCCTGTGTGTTCTACCATCCTGCCTGCTGGCTTTCTGCCCGCATCATGGCCTCTGTGTCTACACATGTGTGAGGCTATTCTAATACAGCCCACACGGCTCTATCAATAGGAGCACAACTTCTCAGAAGCGTGTCAAATCATTACACAACATGACCCTGTTTGCCTTATATGGCTCTACCCACAGGACAGGACACTTCGTGTCACCTGGCCTCTTTAAACCCGAAAGTACACAGTCATGTCTACCCTTTCCACGGGGTCATCAGGGTTTTCCTGCTGTGTCAAAAACACATCTGAAAGGCCAATGACTGCTCAGCCATCGTCAGTGAATTAAAAACAGTAAATTACCTTTTTCCTTGTCTGAACTGAACTGAGGGGAGAGCGGATGCCATGTAATGGTTGGGGACTGGCACACTCCTGCCACCTAGTGGAGAACTCTAAGGTTAAATTCAGCCTTTCTTCCTGCATGGACATCCAAGTCAACTCAAGCTCTGCATGGCCTGGACGGAATCTCTCCTGGACCTTTGATGGCCATGACCTTGAGTACCTAGCAATAACCTTAAGGTACCCAGTGGGCACAATGAGTAAGTATCTCAAAGATGGTTATCCTAAAGAGAAGGAGGTTTTTGTCGCTTTGGATAAAAGTGTCTGCCAAATGCAATGTAATATAATGTAATGTAATGTAATGTAATGGGGGCAAGCAATGTATGATGCAACCTTTGCCTTTGAACTTGCAGCCATGAGCACCAAATCAGCTCACCTACACTTTAAACTGACTAACTGTGTCAGATTTGTATAAGTATACTTCTAGCTGCTTGGTAGATATCATGTAAACACTGCTATAATGGACAGAGACATGGACACATGCACAGATGGAAAACTGGAAAAAAGTACTCCTCCCACCCAGAACAGCGGTCAAGTCCATACCTAAAAACTGACGATCAGAAGCAGAGAACAGAGCCTCCTTACCTTTAATCACATCCACTTGACTGACTGTCAGTCGGCCATGTAGTCCCAGGCTGCAACCAACATAAGTTACATGTTACTTATAGACACACACACACACAAACAGACAAACAGACACACACACACAGACACATAAACATACACATACAGACACACGTACATATACACACACGTGTATATATACACACATACACTTGCGAGTAAGAGGCTATTATTGACTAGCTACTTCACCTTAGGGCGTTCTCCTTGGTAAGAGCCACGGCCTCAGCGCTCTGATCCAGGGCCATCCCCCTGATCTTAAAGCCAAAGAGAGGGCCATTAGAGAGAGGATAACATACCCCTGTCATCACATGCAGGCATCTTACAGTTGCTTTTCTGCAAAACGACATACAACACTATAAAACACCAAATTATAAACAAAAAATACTTAAAACATTAAAAAACATGTGGAGGTATAATCAAATCTTGACATACACATACCCTTAAAAAGGTAATTAAGTGATTGCATACATAAAAAAATGGCTGGTAAATAAACAACAATTACATGTCAACTCGACCTTAAAACTGCCTCTTGATCAAAGTAAGTAAGATAAACAAAATAAACGGACGAAACAAAACTGTCATTTTGCACACATATTTTTCTGTTTCTTTTACTTTGTGAGGATGGCAATGTTATGCAGTTAATTTAAAACCAGTCATGTGAAGAAGCACAGATCTTTCCTGTCTTTTCTGAAATGGTCCATTCCAGGAAAAAAATCACCCTTACAACCAACAAATTTAAAACGACCTTTCCACTGAAATATGCAGATTGCGCTACAAGCACTAATCATCCAATTTCACGATCCCCTGTATTATCCATCCCTGTGTTATGTTGTCTTTTTAAAGAAGAGAAACATGTTTTGTTCATTTTGTTTCATGTTAGTGAAACGCTAGCATCCTAACAACACTAACCTGTAATTTCCTAATAACCTGTCATAATCTGTACTTGCCTAATAATCTGAAATAACCTGTACACTCACTGTAATTTTCCAGATCGGGATCAATAAAGTATATTTATCCATCCATCCATCCATCTATTCATCCACCCATCCACCCATCTATCCTCCACTCACCAGCACTGTCTGTACTTTGTCTGCACTTACTTTGCTACAGTCTTATTCTGTCCTCCTCTGCAGTGTGGGGGAGACTGAGAGGGGATTTGAATCTGAAACCATCGTTTCCATTGTTGGCACAATTCCCATTATATTAAAAATGTTTGGTTTTGAGCAGTCACACATACACACACATACACGCACACACACACACGCGCACACGCACGCACACACACACACGTTTCCATTTCTATATCTCTTTATTTCTTCATCTCTCTCTCTCCCCCTCATAGGGGCACACACTCACGCACAACTTTGGGACAGTAACTCAGTACTTGGCCATTAACCCCTCAGGGGAGCTGTGGGAGTGGGACTGGGACTGGGCAATACTAGTGTATAGTGTACATGACCCTGGCAGAAGGAAAACAGTGGAAGAAAAACTGCAGAACCAGGCGGTGAGCACAGCCTGAATGAGCACACCATTCTGAAATTCCACAGAAATGCTCACTTTTACCTTACTGTTATCATTACACTTAGACTGACCTCAGACAGCCACAATGACAGTATAAAAGTATTTAGAGAGTTTCATCTTATCATCCTGCAAGTTCAAATTCTGTGTGTGCAACCTGTACATAAGACTTCTGACAATAAAGCTGACTTTGACTTAATAAAAAAAAATGCTTCAACCATTTGCCCTGTCTTTGCGTAATTAAAAGGAAGAACTGCGTGTTAGATGAGATTACCTGTGGTTGGTTGTGCAGCAGACTCAGGGATATAGCTCCAGAGCCACAGCCCACCTCCAGGAAGTCAACACTGTCTGGATGTCTGCTTGCAGCTCCCCTCCCTTCCAGGTCAGCCAGAACCAGGCTTACCAGCTCCTGGGACACACGATCCAACACAATGCTGTCGTATTAATTTCAACTTTTACATCAAATTACATATTGAAACTTTAATTGGAAAATCCCAAATAACACAGCGAAATTTGCATCTTATTTTGCAGATCATAAATAGAATAACTTTCTATTATTAACTCTTGATTATACCATGTTTTAATGTGATGCAAATCACATCAAATTGCTTTTCTATGTCAACTGCGATGACATTTCCTGAATACACTCAAAATATGCAAATATGTTACGGGAAAACACAGACTGAGTGTGTGAGAGAGAGAGAGAGAGAGTGTGTGTGTGTGTGTGTGTGTGTGTGTGTGTGTGTGTGTGTGTGTGTGTAGCCAGGTATAGTGAGCACAAAAGATACATTTATGCCTTGCTCACCTCTGTCTCAGGACGTGGTATAAACACAGGTGGTTTCATTTTCAGAGTTATGTCTCTGAAGTCCCATTCCTCAATGACATACTGTACTGGCATCCTAGACACATAACTTAAATATTAACTAACACCACAAGCACACTTTAACACTATACAAAGCACCTACAATATTAAAATCTGCTGCAATGTGTATTTATGTGTAAATATCTGTTGTTTAATGTACTGCCTTGATCAACGGGTACCTGCTGAGACGTTTATGACAGAGTTTCCAGATCCTCTCAACCTGTGGCTGAGAAAGCATTTGGGTGAGCCCCTTCTTACTCAAGGAGCTCAGCTGCAGAGGCAAACAGACACCATCAGTGGTCTGGTCTCACAAGTGGTTACTGTGGATTTGCTCTAATGGCCAAAACATACAACCCAAGTGGTTACTGTGGATTTAGATGTATGGCCAAAACATACAACTCAGACTGAGTGTAGTAGTGTGTACATTACATAGCTGTGACTTTGATTCAAAATCATCACTTCAAAGTCATATAAGATGATGGACAGATACACATATCAACTTCTGTCTGACTTACAGTCTTATGCCCTAGCACATGTGAGATAATGTGCTGGCTGGAAAGGTCGGGTTCGGACACTCCTGCCACCTGGAAACACTCCGCCCACTGGTTGAGAGCCTGCTGCACTGTAAGCTCTGATGATGTGAGTGCAATGACCTTTTCTCCAAGGCCACTGGCTGTTGTGGACACCTACAGGAAACGACATTTTAAATGACTTAGACAAAAAGATGGATGGCTATAGTACGTTATAGTTTACTACTGCCACTAGCTTAGTTTAACCTGTAAATTGAAACAATTTTCGCCTTGGTTAGGTCTTTGGTAGAACATATTTGGATGTTCTGACTCAGTAACAAATACTCTCCTTAACTGACCTGTCGCAATGTGACCCTGTTTCTCGGGTGAAGAAAACGCCCAAGGATTTTTAGTCTGGATGTCATTGTGAACTGTTTAATACTACCAACAACCACAACGCAATCGCAGCTTTACAGCAGAAACAGTCTCAAAATGCACATCAAATATCTGTTGCACATGTTGCGATGGGTCACCATGTCAATATTTTCATGACGCCAAAATAAAGGTTGTGTATTAAGGCTAGTCTGCTTCATATCCTCTGCATTTTTGAGCAAACTGAAATCCCCTTTCAGAAGCTAAGTAGATGTAAGTTAAAATCGTGGGTGTAATTTTCTAGACGAAAATAACGTTATTCATTGTAAACAACAAATTATGTTCGCTGTATACAATGACTTTTAACTTGATAAGACCAGTAACGTCGAAAGTCAACCCGGAAGTTGATGTTCTTGTTTTCATCTATGTTTTCATCTAGCAATGCACATTCAAACATGGGTACAAAAAGTAGGATCGAGTGCATCTTTTTCAGTGAATTCCATCCAACCTTGGGGCCAAAGATAACATATCAGGTACACCTATGCATCTCTGATTTGAAACGTGATATTAAACCATGGATCGATGGTAAATTATCACTGTATAAATAACCCTTAGCTAATGGTTGTGACAGCTCTTATTCGTTCATTTGTCTGCCAGAGACTCTGAGGATAATATTCTGTATGTTGTCATATTTTCTTTACCTCAAACAACACGGTCATTTTTAACAGGTTCCAGAAGAGTACATTTCAAGGGAACTTTTTGATACAGTGCAAGTATATATCATCACTAAACCAGAACTGCAAAATAAACTCATTACAGTGTAAGTAACCTCGCCTAAAATTGCAATTATTTCAGGAGAAACAATGATCTTGTGGTTGTTCCTTAATTCAAACCTTGTTTTTGGGCCCTTATTTAGTACTGCAATGGGCAAAAAGCTGATTGGTTGCCCTGTTTGTATCGAGCACAAGAAGTACAGCCGCAATGCTCTTCTCTTTAACCTTGGTCTGGTGTGTGATGCCCAGACAAAGACCTGTGCTTTGGAACCTATTGTAAAGAAGTTGTCAGGATACCTTACTACACTGGAGGTAAACAGTTTTCTGAGATTTGAGTGGTCCTTGAGCAATGACACAGAACTCAAAACAAATGCCTCAAGTGCTCTCAGGCTGATAATACCTTTCATAAATATTTAATTGTACTCCCTTATGTGTTTCCTTTATAACCCCTTTATTCCCATTTTAACCTCTCACATTTCTTATCTGCTTATTTCAAAGCTTGAGAGCGGTTTCATATCAAATGAGGAGAGCAAGCAGAAGTTGTTGCCAATTATGTCCACACTTCTGGAGGACCTCAACGCTACTGGAGCGTGCACTCTACCTATTGGTATTTATCACCTTGGTTACAATGTAGGGGTTCCATGTAGGGTTTCATTCTGTTCATCATCCTCTGTCAGTCCTATTGATCTTTTTCGTCTTTGTTTTCAGATGAGTCTAACACTATCCACCTTAAGCTAATCGAGCTGAGAAAGGATCCTGTCATTGTGCAGGAGTATGATGTCCCTGTGTTTACACAAAATAAGGACCATTTTATTAAGACCCAGTGGGACCTCACCACTCAGCAGGTCAGTAATTATAATGATCCAGTGAACATGAATGAATGGATGAATGAATGAAAATTATGAAGAAGTCAAATATATACATAAATGTTTCTTGTAATTACAGCAGTAATAAGTTATTTACTAACAGCGGTTAAGAAATATTGGTTGCACTTTGTTACCCTCCCAAAAGTTTCTTGTGTGTTCTGTGAACTACTGTCTCTGTTTCATTGATTATTAGAGTGTAACAAAGTGTGTAACAATAGAACATGATGTACTTACACTGTACCTAAGGGTTAGGGTTAGTGTTAGGTATGTACAGTGCAATTACATAATATTACATGTTGTTACATGTAGAAACACTAAAAAAGGAACCCTAAAATAAAGTGGGGGAGCTTTTTCTTGTAGATCCTGCCTTATATTGATGGATACAGACACATCCAGAAGATCTCAGCAGAGGCAGACGTAGAGCTAAACCTGGTTCGGATAGCAGTACAGAATCTGCTGTGAGCACCTCATTCTCTACAAACACAAGCATTTATCATTTGCAGTAGTGGTTCAATAGTAATAGAAATATTAATAGAATAGTAATAGAAACATGCTTTTCCTGTGTTGTCTTTATTAGGTATTACGATGTTGTCACCCTAGTGTCGATATTTCAGGTAAGGGGAGATGCATTAACACAAATAGCTTCATTTACATGCATTTTTGCTCGAGTATTAATATTACCTTTAGCAGTGGACAGAAGTCCTTCCCAGTCAATACACGCTTCTTGTGTCCATAGTACTCCAATGTTTACTGCACGACCCCAAACGTCCAGACACTTATTGACGACAAGTCACTTCAAGAGGAGTGTCTGCATTATGTCAGCAAACCAGGTAGGCTGATCGACAGAAAACACAGAAATTACCGTACATGAAAATATTTATATATTACTACAGTGTTCCTACTATAGCTAAGCAACCATTGCTACTACTATCTTTTTATTGATTTGCATGGAATATGGACGTGAAAAATAGACATGTTATCCAAGATGCCTGTACTATGCAGTTTGGTGGTCCAAGTGAAACCACCCAATGAAAGAAGTTAAACAGTGTGACATTATCAGCTATAAGAATCAAAGTGGTCATTGTGAGCAAGCAGGGTGTTTGCACACATTTTTGTTTTTTCTTAGTCCTTTCCACTTTAAGAGACATGTTGCTAATGTCAAAAACGTATGTGTATTGTTCACATTTTAGGACATCGGGCAACTCTAAGGGATGTGTTTCAGCTCTACTGTGGTCTGACTCCTGGTACCACAGTTCGAGACCTTTGCTCACGGTACTCTCTGCAACTTCAAAAGGTTGATGAAAGGTGTGTGCAACATTCACTGGATTGTGTGTGTGTATATTTCTGAGAAAGAGAGTATCGACCTTCACCAAATTCTTAGAGAAATCTGCTGTCTGGTCAACTCTGTGCACAGACATTCCGTCTGCAGCCTTCAGAATCACTTAGTCTGGCAAAAAAACATCTCCAGGACTGGTGCTCTAAAATCTCTGCAACAAAAATGCAAAACCCATACAGCTTTCTTGTCTAGTCCTGGATCCTCCACCTTTGTCAAAGCCAGAGCTGGGGCTTTGTGTTTATGGGCTTTGCAGAGGGTCAAAGGTTGAATTCACACAGGGTACACAATGAAACTCTGTGTTTAACCCATCACACATGTGAGCAGGGGGCAGCCACAACAGTGGCCATGGAGCAGTGTGTGGGGATGCTACCATGCTCAGGGTACCTCAGTGGCACTACTGGCAATTGTTGGATTCGAAACTGCAAGTTTGTTACCTTAACCGCCAGGCCACCAATACCCCAGAGGTACAAAAAGAGGTCCTGAAACTCTAAGTATCTCTATCTGCTCACTGTTTCCACCCTCCGAACAATCACCCAACTGTCTGACAGAGGAGAAACATAAGGCATGCCCAACAACACCAGTGGGCTGCTGGCATTATGTCAACATCAGGAGTCATCTGTGGGCAAATGTTATCATCAGACAAATGGACTGCTGTTTGTGTGTGTGTTTGTTAAACAACTGCTTTGACCTCCTGTTTAAATTTCCCCATTACATTCTTAAACAGAGTTACCTTGCCTACACTATGGCTGCAACCAGTGAATCCAGGTGAGAGGTAACCATGTTTTTTTAGTGCAGCTTACATTTGTATGTGTGTGTCTGAATGTAGGAAGCTTATCCAGTTTGGGCTAACCAAGGATCTGATTCGCCGGCTGCAGAAGTATCCAGTGAAGGTAATCAGAGACGAACGCAGTCGGCCACCTCGCCTCTACACTGGTTGCCATAGCTACGATGAGATCTGCTGCAAAACTGGTGAGAGATTCTGACGTTTGAGAAAAAGTATGAGAATTATACATAGTTTTAATCTTCTGTAGGTCAAGGTGATGGAAGTGTTACAATAAAAGTACATTATCTTCTTGCTTTGCAAGGTAATTCTATTTTATGATTAGCTGATAAGGTGACACTTAACTTACAACGCCAGTGGGCTGCTTTACACCTTTGATGTACAGTAGATCTCGAAAATTTGAATCACTGTTCCATATAAATGCACTTACGCACAGCGTTCCATATCAATGCACTTATGATGGTCAATCACAATAGCCTTAGTAGCCTAATTAACTGGTGTCGTTGACAATAATGTAATTAATAGCAATAACATTATTAGTATTAATTTATTATTAATGTCATTAGTAGTAAATTATTAGTAAAGTATTAGTAAAGTCCTCCGTGTTTGTTGTGTTTTCAGGAATGAGCTACAGGGAGCTGGATGAGCGGCTGGAGAATGATCCAAACATCATCATTTGCTGGAAATGAGCGCTGATGTCATGTGTTTGTTTACCCATGGGGCATCTTACTGCTCTGAAATGGAGCCAGGTTCATACTGGTTTCATGGTCAGTGCGAGTCTGCCAAAGACCTGGAACTGTGTTTGTGCTCTACCAACAATACTGTAGAGAGATGTTGGTGAATTCCACACGAATGGCAAGAAATGTCATGCTGGTCCTCGCCCATGCTAACTCTTTTTATGCCTACCACTCATGTGAGCAGGTGTGGTTGACCACCACTCAGTGGAGGTTCATACCTACACACACACACACAGAGTAGTGTGTTGATGCTCATCATTTCATTATTAAAATGTTTTAAATGTATAACGACATTAATTAAATTAATTATTCAGAATTCTGAGATTTGTGTTTTTACATTGTTTTTACATTGTGTTGACCGTACTGATACTGACAATTAACTGAAAAAATAAAGGTTGAAGCATCAGATAAAAGGTAAATTCGGATAAAAGGTAGATTGACAGTACTGAACAGCCTATATCCCATATGTCCCTTAAACATGGAGCAGCGGTGCCAGGAGCTTGTATGGCCATCATTGCTAAAATATACTCTGAGTATAAGCAAAGGTTTTAAAAACATTATTTCAAGTAAGCATGGCCAAACTTGTGTTCGTGAGGACGAGTACAAGTAAGAATTCCATTACAGCATGTGTGTGCAGGCGAATGAGTCGGGACTTCTTGGATGGTTCTGCGCATGTCCTTGTGTACAGGTAACCAAGACAACGCGAGCTGAAGTAGTGTTGATGCCTATGGTTGATGCAAGCCTCAAGCTAACTTTAATTGATGTCAAGTCTAACCTGATTCAAGCCGTAAACAAACAGTCAATAACAATAACTTTAAAGTAACTAACAATTATGGACTCTGTTCTTCTTCACGGAGAGGCCGAGGGTTTCGTCAAAAACCTCGAGAAGATGCCTTTAAAAGACGTGGGTTCTCCAAGGTTAGTGTGCACTCTTGTGGTGTAACGTTAACAAAGCCCACTGTATTTTCCACCTGAGCAGATACTTGCGAAGTTATTGCTTTCTTCAAACGTGATAATGTTTTTTTATCTATGTAAATTTGGCTAGATGGGCTACCTTTTTAGCGTATGCAATCTTGTCGGATAATGATACATTATGGCTATCGATAAAACGTTCACATCAATTTTATATGAACTTCAGCTCAGTTTGGTTTTCGTTCTGTGAACAACAGGTGGTTCCGCCAACACGAATATATCGAGAAACTCAACATGCAGGCTATTCTAAATGCCTCTGCCACTCAAGAGGAATTTGTCCAAGAGCTTTTTGTGTCATTTGGAAAGGTAAGATCATCCTACTAAGGATTAAAACCAGAACAGAATCATTACGCCACATGATCATGTAGACGTGTGGGCTTCCTAGACAACAGACAACAACAACAACAACAACAACAATAATAATAATAATAATAATAATAATTAAACTATACAGACCACAGGTAGTCTAAAAATAGTGTGTGTAGGATGTAGGTCTTACTTTCATCTTTTGTTGATGTCCAGATTCCCACCCTGGTGTATGAGATGATTCTCATCGAAGTTTGGAAGCAGAAGATTTTCCCCATTCTCTGTCAGCTACAGGATTTCACGCCCAAAAGCACCTTCCCTTTGTATATGGTGGTAAGTAGTCACCCTTATCCTCACAATTTTCTTGTCTTCCTTATAAATGGTACTGAGATGCACATCCAAAGACATTCTGTTGGTTGTAACCCTGATGTACCTGTATTCAGATTCACCATGAAGCCACAGTCATAAACCTTCTGGAGACAATCATGTTCCACCAGGTGAGAGCACAGTGATTTGAGTTTGGGGCATGTTTCTGGTGGGCCAGTTTCTAAATGATAAACCGTATGGGGCTATTGTCAGTTACGCACCTTGTGGTGTACCTGAATATATATATATATATATATATATATATATATATATATATATATATATAAGAACTAGGATATCCTAAATGTGTTCAAGTGTGGACCAGTGGGGATATGTGTTGTGGTCATGTGATAGGAGCAATGATGGTGAAAAAAAAGGGCTACTGATGTTAGGACACAGTTTGTCCCCCATTTACTTCTTAATGTTAAGAAGACAGGACACACCCTTTTCTTAGGTTTGGTCTGTGTGAGTGTCCAATGCTGGAGGGTGTTTGTTGTATGCATGCACTGTAATGCATGCTTATGTGTGATCTGATGTATACGGCAGCAGTCAGTCTATGGTCAGGGTGCACATACACAGGGTGCATGGTCTTTGCTGTTGTTACACAGCAAAATTCTCAGAGTTAATTTTCCAGTGTTTAACAAAAGTGTTAAAAGTAGAGTTTAATTAACACTGCAAATGTGGATTTAACTGTAAAAGAGTTAAATATGTAAGGGAGGAGAGTTAAAATAACACTACAAAGATTGGGACAAAATAAACACTGGCATAGTGTTAAAACTGACGCTCTCAGAGTTGATTTAACACTACAGAATTTGCTGTGTAGGACTCTTGTGAATCTGCAGAGGAAGCTGTGCTGGACCTGGTTGATTACTGCCACCGCAAGCTCACCCTCCTGGCGGGGAAGTGTGCTCGTGGAGACGCCCCCACCGGAGACCGCATCACCCATGCTCCTGCTGTGGACCAGTCCTCTGTGGAGGTTACTTTGCTATTAAGAATTTATAATATTCATCTTATTTTAGATTAAATTAACCTAATATCTGTGTTCCATGCTTATAACCATATATAATAGTAACAACTTTAAATCAACCAAAGCTGAGGAACAGCCAACAACAAAACATAGGTTACATGCTATATGGTGTGAGAGGGCATGTATGGTACATGTCATATGTGGTGCTGAACTAACCTTCAGATGTACGTATGGTAACTGTAACGCAGTGCCTACTTTATTTGCCATGTATTGACCTGTGAAAATGATTGTCCTTAAGGGGATATTAGAGAAGCTATTGCTCTAATCTTGTGCTGTTTTTTTAACTTCTCTTCTGACAGGAGTTGCAGAATCAGAGTGCCAGGCTGGAATTTGACATCTCTCTTAAGGCGCTGTCAGTCTTACGCTACATCACTGGACATATTGAGAGGTAGGAACTCTAGTGATTTGGTATTGTACATGTGATCATGTGTTCATGTGTTGTATATTACTTTTGTTAACTATACCTAGAAAAGACTTGGGACAAACCAGTCTGAGAAAGTAAAAGTCCCGCTATGCATTCTTTCTGCCTGTGCTTTTCAAACAGGTGATTACACTAATTACTGCATACACCTTGCTAAAGAGGTGTGCTAATTAGGACCAGCTGGTTCAGTGAATTGGTTAAAAACAAACATATAGCAGGACTGTCACTTTCTGAACCTGAAATGTCTGCCTCCGTACTTTACCACCATTAATACCAAGCAGAGGCACCGATGGTAGACAGGCAGAGCAAGATCCTTCATGTTGAGCCACTTCCTGGAACCATGATCGCATGAGGAGGGGGCACTAATCCCCCTTTATGTAGTGCAGAGGCACACTTTGTAACATTGAGGTCTATGGCAGAACCCTAGCGATGGATGTACATTTTGGACACGGTATCATGCTCTCCAATCCCCGCCTATTTGAAGAAAATGTTGTGATAGTATGACTCTCCACTCCAGAGAAAATCAACTTTAATTCAGATGTGCGCCAAGTTGATTTTGAACTATATTAGTGAGTGGTACTATCCACTACAGCCAAGCAAGTCAACAATATGCCTATTTATACAGCCCGGAACTGACCCCCGCTTTGCTCCCTCCCATAGACATGACATACCATGAAGTATCTTGTTCCGCCTGTGTACCATCTTTAGCAGAGGTCTGATTCTTTTCCAGCTTGAGTGTGAGCGTGCTCAGTAGACTCCTCCGCACACACAACATGCCCTGTGTGCTGGTGCAACTGGTGGAGCATTGTCCCTGGAGCCGCTACACTGAGGGTATGTCTCACTTTGATGATGTCATGTCAACAAATGCAATAGCTTTATCATTAAAGGGGAACTTGCCTCTGTCCTTTTCTGCAAGCTTGTATAGTGTGGTTATTAAAATATCCAGGTTCCGAAAACAAGTGGTTCCTCTGTATGTCCTAGCTGATCAGCAGTGTTGACGGACAGTCACTAGTTCAGGCAATGCCCTGTCTAGTGCAAATACTAAATTGAAGCTAGGATAAGCAATGCAGGGGATAAGATGGCTGACATTTCATCCCAACAGCCAAACAGTCACACCCTTCTCTCTTTTCTCCGCTCCCTCTCTCTTTTATGCAAGCACCAACCCCCCTGCTGCTGTCTGTGTGTTGTATGCACACTGGGTGTGTTTTCAGTTCATGCAGCCAAGGCTGTGTAAGCACAGCAAAAAGTTTAAGACAATATTTATTTTTACACAAAATACACAGCCAGTCACAGCAAGATGATTATATTCACCAAATTTGACAAAAGTCTATTGGCTTAGCATGGCTTACTGTATCTTAAAGCAGTGATGGTTTTTGAAGTGACAGTTCCTTTTTGTAAGTCGCTTTGGATAAAAGCGTCTGCTAAGTGTAATGTAATGTAATGGGCAACTTGGATTTACAAGCTTCAATCCAGTACCTCACACTGGTGAATTAATAACATATTTATTAATACATAACACAGTTAATGTCACTTGTTGACTCTTCTACAGGGCTCAAGTGTTGCAGCTAATTAGATTCAGCTGATTAAGTGCATTGCTGAGGAAAAAAAAAACCTGGTACTGCATTCCAGCTTCTGAAGCCAGATTCTCTCGCTGCCTTGACCAAAATTTGCATGGTGAAAAAGCAAAGTCTGGTGAAATGACAGGAGACAGTATTTGACATGCCACAGACACACACAGCAGCTGTGTACGGTCAAGTGAGGTCAGCTCAGCTGAGGTCACTGTGCCTTGCCTCTGCCCCTTAGGGAAGGTGGAGAAGTACGTGGAAGGCAGGTGGCAGGCGGTGGCCCTTGGGGATCACCTGAAGATGACCCAGCAGGACGGACAGCTGTGGATCGCCCTGCTCAACCTCCTGCTCAAGCCCGAGTGCCAGGGCAAGTACGACTACAACAACTTCAACAAGAGCCAGGTGCTCAAGGTGAGCATGCTGACGGCTGCCTCAGACCTGGTTGACATCTGAAGTAGATTGGCCAGCGAAGGTTCACTTTGGATAAAAGCGTCAGGAAAGTCTCATGTAATGTAATGTAATGTCACTGTGTGGGGTCATGAAAGTGTATAGTGGGCCCTTAGCATCATGCTTACTGAGCAGAGTGATATGCAGAGGTTGAGATGGCCTGCTTCTGAAAGTAAAATTTTTGCCACATATTCCTTCAGCCTGTAAACGGAAGACAGGTGTGCTTATCTTACACACCATACTTAACATCCTTAGCAATGATGTCAACCAGTCAGTTGGTATTGCCATTTAATGACATATGCTCAAGTAATTTGGTTCATCAGCAAGGTTTATTGATGCATCATAAAAGTTTTTTTCCCACGATGTAAGCATTCAGAAAGTTAAAGGGGAACAAAAAGTAAAACAAAGTCTGACAGGTTTCACCATAGTTCCCCATAGTGTCTTGCTGACGTTTGTGAAGAGCATGCAGACTGTTTGCTGTAAATGTGCTGTCATCATCTCACTTTGTGGCTGCTTAAGCACCCCTCCACACCCATCTAGACACACACATACACGCACAAAGGCACACACACACACTTCCACACATACATACACAGACACGTGCGCACTCACACACACACACACACACACACACACACACACATATACACACACACACACACACACACATATAGACTCACACACACACACACACACACACACACACACACACACACACACACACACACATACACACACACACACACACACACACACACACACACATTTAGAAACGTGTACGAAAGAAAGGAAGTGGTGTGTGCCAGATCATTGTTACGATATCAGCCCGCCATCTCTGATGAGGGGGCCGCAGTTCTGCTCAGCGACAGCAGCTCTTCCTCCTGCCTGTTTTTTTTTTTTTTCTCTATTTGTCTTCCCCCTTCCACTCCCTTCCCCCCGCTCTGTTATAAAGTATCTTTTCCTCTTTTGTCCCAAAGCACATCGTGACTACACAGGCAGTTGTGTGTGTGTGTGTATGTGTGTGTGTGTACATGTGCATGTCAGTGTACATACCACAGCTTGAAATTGTCTCATGGGGGTTGAATTCAGGGACATGTGTAGGCCCTGTGTATGTATGTGTGCTGCACTGTATGTGCTTGTGTGTGTTACATTTGGACCTGTTCACACTGCGACGATTTTCCACCACACTGTAAAACCGGATTGTCAATACAACTCAAAACTTTTGATGTAACTGATTACGTCAATAGTTTTGAGTACATTAACTATATATTTTAATTAAAGTGAACTTTAAAAGTTTAAGTACAAAATTCATGTACTTAAACTTTTAAATTAACTTTAATTAAAATATATAGTTAATGTACTCAAAACTATTGATGTAATCAGTTACATCAAAAGTTTTGAGTTGTATTAACTTATTTGGGTTTACAGTGCACCAAAACACCAAAAGTGTTGCTAATATTCCAAAATCCACGCGCTTAACAACTGTTTTTTTCTGGAGCTGTAAAGGTTCGTTTACTGTTGCTAAGTTACATACAGTCCTCCATACTTTTACACTTGATATTGCAAACTCACATTTAGAAGCCTCATTGTTTTTTGAACAAGGTGCAGACAGCAAAAGCAGCGAGGCGCATCGAGGCGCAAAACTGCTTGTCAGCCGCGTCGTCCCATAAGGAAACAATTGAATTTGAGTGCCTGGCCAAGAGAGAAGCATTGCAGTGTGAAGGGGCCCTGACGTGCGTGTGTGTGTGCATGTGTGTGTGTGGGGGTGACTGTGTTCGTGTGTGTGTGTGTGCGTGTGTGTGTGTGTATGTGTGTGTGTGTGTGTGTGTGTGTGTGTGTGTGTGTGTGTGTGTGTGTGTGTGTGTGTGTGTGTCCACAGCTGCGTGGCTTTCTGACGGAGGTGCTGATTGACCAGTTACCCGTCCTGGGGGAGCTCCAGCGCTTCCTTAGCCAGCTGGCTCTCACTGACCCCGCCCCCCCAAAGAAGGACCTCATCCTGGAGCAGGTACACACACAGGCGCCCCCTATACTGTATGGACCTTAAACTTTAACTTGTCTTAAAGAGGTTTACTGAATATAAACACACACAGATGTTTTTGTCCAAAAACACATGCACACATAAGGTCCATGGTGGGGAACCTGGTTAGGTCATGATTGTGTATGTTATGTGTCCATTGAGAAGTTGCTAATTAAATATAGCCCTTAAGGCTTAAGCTTTTCATCACTCCAAATAAATGTTCTGCAATTTCTCTGCGACGGTCAGTGTCTGTCTGTCTGTCTGTCTGTCTGTCTGTCTGTCTGTCTGTCTGTCTGTCTGTCTGTCTATCTATCTATCTATCTATCTATCTATCTATCTATCTATCTATCTATCTATCTATCTATCTATCTATCTATCTATCTATCTATCTATCTATCTATCTATCTATCTATCTATCTATCTATCTGTCTGTCTGTCTGTCTATCTGTCTATCTAGCTATCTGTCTGGCAGTCTGGCTGCCTGTTTGTCTAAATGTTTGGTTATTAACTTGTAATGTATGTCTTAAAAGCTTGAAAACATATAAGTCCATCTGTACTACTCCATGCAGTAAGACTCAGACTGCTGTTGACTGAGGTGTTGTAGGCAGTGACGAGTAATGAGTGCTCTGTGCTGCCAGATACCAGAGATGTGGAGTGGCATCATAGACGCTAACGCAGGGAAGTGGAAAGCCATCGCCAAGCACCAGATCAAAACCGCCTTCAACCCCTCGGACAGCGACCTAAGAGAACAGGCACAAAGGTCAGACGCATATAAATACACCACACCTCACACACCCAGACCCAGACTCAGACCCAGACACAGAATACCGTAAAGTCAAAAAAACACAGTAAAACCCTGCCCTCTCCATTCAGCTATTAATATGATGGTTACACTGCGTTTCCATTTAACAATGGCCGCCTCCTGAGGCTAACCTCAGCGCAGAGCGGAAACAAAAACGGCCTATAGCGCGTGGGTGGCAGAAGGCAGATATGATTTGGATCTCCTGTGGCGACGCGGCGTGCGGCGCTGTTATACAGTAAACTCTGAGTCTGAGGGCGGGAGGGGTATTTCCAGACTCTCCCCTCTGCTTCCTCTACCCTTGGCTGCCGTCCCTTTGATGTGCAGACAACAGCGCCCGAGTGAAACTCACTGTGTCTGTTAACCAGGAGGTGATAAACATAGAGAACACATAAATTTGTAAATTTTGTTAAGATCTGTTGTTCTAATTGACAACATGAATCCATGGATTTCTGGCTGTATTACCTAGCTTACTGCAATGAAAGTATTTTAATCTTGATAGCAGTTAGAAAAGGGCATTTTTTTTTGTCTCTCAGAGGCATCTGATAACATTACCGAGTGCATTTCTGTAAAAACATAAAAAAATAATAAGTGTTTAGGTACAAGAAGTGTTTAGGTACAAGAAGCATTTAGTAGGACATAGATAAGATGAAATGTTAAACATAAGGTGACAACGCACACACCATTTATACATCAGCCACAGGATCAGAAGCGACATGGAAGATCAGTAACGTACAGATCAGCACACCTTACAGCTGAGCTCCTATTGATTTTTCTTACTTCAGTAACATAAAACCCGTGGCAGCTCTACACTGTGCAGATGGATCTTTACTTCTCTGAGATAACATGAAATGGCCATTGAATAGCCTTGCTACAGTACATTGCTCCTCACCCTTTTTCCACCAGTGAAATGACGAGATCGTGTCATTTCATTTTAAAATTCAGGTTGTCTGAGACGTATAACCTGGATGTTCTGGAGAGTCTGATTCCAGAGAAGCCCAAGTGTGGCCTGTGTGGGGCTGAGGCAGCCAAGCGCTGCTCCCGCTGTCAGGGCGAATGGTACTGCAACAGGTGAGTGAGGCGTGTTCAACACAGGCACAAAAAACACAGCACAGTTTTGCACTAAAGACAAGATACAGTGTAGCCGAAATGGTTTGTGCACTCTGAAAAAAATGCCCTAAGTAAAAATAAAAAATGGTGGATATTAAAGAAATAGGTTTTAAAAACTGTTTAAACTAAAACAATTATGCTCTTGGGCATCGCTGCTTCTTTCAACAAGATAACCATGCCAAGCACACTGCAAAAAAAAACCTCTCTCACCAAGAAGACAATGTGTCAGTGTGTACAAGCCATGTGTGGGTAAACTGTATCTTAAACGTACAGCTAAAGTTCTATGACACTGGAAACCTGATGTTGCCCTCTCCGCATCTCTAGGGAGTGTCAGGTGAAGCACTGGCCCAAACACAAGCCTGCGTGCCAGCTGATGGCTGAAGCTACGGAGAAGCTGCAGAAGGACCTCAGCATCAGCGCCTGAGGTGGGAGATGGGTCATGGGTCATTGCCCTGAGTCCTGTGGCAGCGTCCAGTGGCGGACATCCCGGGTTCAGAGAGTAAAAGTCCTGCCACATATTTGTTCCAGCCCATTCACTGAACCAGCTGATCATAATTACCATACACCTCTTCAGACAGGTAGATGATCTAATTAGTGAAATCAGCTGGGTTAGGAGCACGGGCAGAAGAAATTATATGGCGAGACTTTTACTTTCTAAAGCCAGTTTGTCTGCCTTTGGCAGCATCTAAGAAAAGAAGACAGAGAGAAAAGGGGAGAGAGGACCACTCCACTTCGGACCAAGAATTGAACCAAGAAGCCTTGCAAACATTCCACCCTGGCCTCAAGCATGGCCTTGCACCACCTCCTGTACTTGTATGGAACTACTGAAGTATCAAAGAATACCTATGTTCTCTTCATCTATGTTCTCGATCTGTTTTCTGCCAATGTGTTGAATCACTCCAGACTCTTGGCGTGTGCAGATAATAGCAGGACTCAGTGATGAGGGTAATGTATGTCTGCTCTGAAGATCTGCTCTGATGGCACATCAGTAATATGTCTGTCAGTTCCTATCAGACCACACACCTGCAGACGTGAGGGTAGCTGGGGAAGTTCACACTTCTCTTTTGGCGTTATGAACCCAGAAGATGGTTATAGTGATGGTTTCAGAGGTTGATGAAATCCTTGGGACAGTGAAGCATCGAACACCTCTTGTCATAACGTACTATTTTCAGCTTCATGTATCTGTATTTTTGTCTGTACTGTGTAATGTAGTAACATAATAAAATTGATGGCAACATCATTCATCATTTCTCCCAGTGAAACAGCCTGTGAAATAGATGAATCATTTTTTAAAGTGAAAATGTCTGTAATGTTTGTACAGAGGTTGACAGGTACTGTTGACAAAAGCAGAAGTTACAGGTGGAACTAACATCATTGGTATGGTGCCATTGCTGTGGCTTCAAGATAGTGAACTTCCAGTTTAAAAGAATTTATCGCAGAGTATCACAGGATATCTTGTTTACTGTATGTAAGGAAAATGATATCAAATACACAAAATAACTTCTGAACAACACCCAAGATAATATCCCCCAGCTGTAAACAGGACAGCAACAGGAAGGGAGATTATTTATCTGCATTTAAAGTGCTTAAGGACATGTTGGTTTAGAAGTTAAATGGAAGAGTGCTTGGCATAAGTCACGTCAAACTCTACTCTGATCTGGAACAGAATATGTCAGATTTTTTCACATCTATATTTAAATTGCTCAGATCTACCGATGCGATGTAAAGTTGTCCACACCACATGATGTTCTTGTGTAATGCGTTGCCTCGGTGCTGATGGGAGGAGGGGTCTTGTAAGAGCCGTGGAGGGCTGTACGGCAGCACGGGGTAGACCTACCGGAAGCGCCCGATTGCCTTGAGGCATTCGGGACCGTTATGCCGATGATCTAAACCTGACAGCTGCATGGTTTTACAATGTGAGCACTCGTTTGAGATTGTCCGATTCAGAATAGTGTAATTTCGACGTGTAAATTCAGCTATTTTGGAGTTAAGCAAGAAACTTTCTGAAAAATGCTCAGCGGAGGAGAAACACTTGAAGCAACTCAGTGGACAATTTTCTAACTTGTAACCAGAGGAGCAAGAACATAACTTTATTCATCACGTCGGATTTGCATGAGAAGATCATCCGAACATACTAACATGTAGACGTTTTCAGTAGGCGTTGGACTACTTGATGACAAATAAGACTTATTTTTCTTCCCGTTGTTGCAGATTTTCCGTATTAGCCTACTTACCTGGAAAAGACCTGCTTTGTCAACATTCCGTCTTTGGTTTCTTGTTTCCCAACCGCATGCAAAAATGCAGACCTATCTTTCACTTTTGATTAAAGCTCCAGAATAGTTAGACTTCTGCCACTGTATGCGCTGTATGCGCTGGCAATGACAGCGATCCACATGCTGAACATGAAGATCCCAACCCCTCTTCAGCATCAAGGTAAGGTTTCCCGTAGTTTTTCTTTCTTTATTTTTAGCTCAAACATTACATTGCCCTTTATCAGTGACTTAGTGTAGAGTTTTGTACAGATTTTCAAACAGTTCCTTACAAAGTTGTGAGCCCCCAAGGTCATTGACATGCCAGTCAGGCTGTCAAAAACAGCACTTACACACACACACACACACACACACACACACACACATGGGTTTTTGAACCACATGTCCACAGCCACACATGGAAGAGTCTGCTGTGTTTTGTAGGCTATTTCTGTGTGACTTGCCTTGTTCAGTTGTTCCATGACTTGATAGTCACGGCGGTTTAAACTATGTTTTGGTAAGAGTATGCCAGGATGTGCACTGAACAATGTGCAGGACATAAGGTCCACCAACGACTTGGGACATCCTGTTCTTAATATTCAGAGGGAATCACTGCACCGTTTGAAGTAGATAACCTTATAATAACAGGTGCCATATGTAAGCATTGTCACATATTGCATTTACATTTTGTATTGTAATGACTCAGAATAACTACAAAAGTTCATAGTACCCACAGATGGCATGTTAAATGTTAAGGTCTTTACTTTTCACACAAATATGTATATTTTATGAATCCTCCCAAACAAGATTCTGTGTACATGACGCACGGGCACAGTTTGTGAAGCAGGACCATGTCGGCAGGAGAGCTGATTGAGCTTCAGGACCTGAGGACCGCGGAGGACCGCATCGAGCTCACCCTGCCCTCCACCCCTCGCACCACACGCCTGGAGCGGGTTAACGCGGTGCGGCTCAGCCCCGGCAGGGTCCCGGAGCTCCTGAGCCGGGTGCGGATCATCCGGCTCCTGGGGGGAGTCACCTCGGACAGCAGCAGGGATGAGGTGGGCGTTGGAGTCGGGGTTGGTGTCGGGGTCAGGGTTGGGGTAGGGGTCGGGGTGGCTGACCCGAAGCTGGTGGAGGAGGCTGGGGAGGGCCATGACTTCCAGCCCTGCAGCCACACGCAGCCCACCTGGTGCGACCTGTGTGGAGACTTCATCTGGGGCCTGTACAAGCAGAGCCTGCGCTGTGTCAGTGAGTATCCCACTTGAACACCATGACGTGTGACTGTGTGGTTTTTCTGTGTACACAAGTGACAAAGAGGCAAAGGTTGTAGGTTTTCCCTTGAGGAAAAAAAGTTTTACATGTCAAAGAAAAATAGTCAAAATTTCTATGTACACACACAAGAGAGGCAGACGTGAGGTTTCCCATGAGAAAAACAAAACACTTTCACTGTATAGTATGCCAAAAAAGAATAGCCAAGAATTAAACAATGTCAAGATGTTTTATCACTTAGTGGTCACCTTCTTATCATACTATGCAACTGTAGTGTTGATGATAGTTTAGACTTAAACATTAATCAGGGACCTGGGCTCAGTGCATCTAACTGCCGAGGAACATGCATGAAACAAGGATGCAAGGCAAGGATGTCAGGCTACGCCTTTACCCAAGTGTTGTTCTCAGTTGCCGCACCCATATCTATTTTAGATAAGCCCGCAGAGAGAAAGCACTAAGCACGAAGCGTGTTACTGAAGTAACTTTAATCAGCTGGTGGTGACATATTGTGTTTCTCACATAGCTGTGTTAAAGTGGTTAGCATGTGTTTTTTTCTATAACAAGAAAAGAATCCAACCTGCATCTAAATAGGGCTACTATGTAGCAAGCGGGTTTTTAAAAGCCACTTGACATAGACTTACATAGGAAACAACACTGAGCAAGGATGTTTTATTGTCACTTGCATAGACATACTGGGTAGAGTAGGACATGCAGTGAAATTAGGGATTGTTTGACTAAAACTGTGCATGAGGAGTAAAGTGCATAGGTACAGTACATATGAACAAACACTGGATCGATTTTGGTTCATGTACGTACAGTAAACATGAACAAACAACACTGGATCGATTTTGGTTCATGTACAGTAAACACGAGCAAACAACACTGCTGTGCCCAGTTTGGGCTCATGTACTGTATTACTGCTGGCCCTCTCTCTTGTCCTGAACCCCTGAGATGAGATGCCAGCGCGTCCCCAGCGGGACTCAATGGGTCTGTTGTGCGTGGGCCAGCATTCATGACCAAGGCCCATTCATCTACCCTGAATGTTTTCTAATGAGGAGTGTATGGACACGGCCAGAGCCAAGCTGCAGGCTGGGGGGGGGGGCACCGTGCCCTGTCAGGGGGGGGTGGTGGGCACCCTGCCCTGTTAGGCCCCCCTTTGGTTGTGTAATGAAAAGATGGGAAAAGCATGCTTGGCATACCGTGAGCATTTTTGTTTTACTGGTACACCTTTTTTTCCAGCACTCCAATGGACTGCTCTGAAAAAAAAAAAAAAAACTCGGAAAACAGCTCTTAACTTTAACTCTGTCAGCACTCTCAAAGCCGGTCGCCTGTGCCCTAACCAACAGTTGACCAGGCCCATGTTTTCAGCCACTTAGGAACCATTTGGTCCCCATTATTTGGTATTTTCCAACCAAACGGACACTGAGTTTCAACCATCAAGGGAGGTTTCTTAAGGACTACTCACCCAAAAAAAATTAAACTAAAAAAAGGGAAAAGAAAAGTTTCCCGCCAAAAACAGGAAAATCACAGCAATTCAACCGAAATTCCACACAGCAATTTTTATAGGCCTGTTTTGCTACAAACTGCGCCATATGTCCATTCTGTCAACTTCATAAAAAATATAAACCAGACCAGTTGTTCAGACTTCTTCAAAGACACTTCAACACTCTAAGGATCAAAACTCAATTCTTGGCCATCTGCAGCATCATCTGAGTCATTGCATCGCTCAACTTTAAGCTGAACGACCTGAGATGAGGATAATGGAAACTTTTCCCAACAGCTGTTTGAGCACCAAATAGCCCTCTTAAAAATGTGTGAGACACAGGTGAACCCATGAATACGGCCTCTTTAACATTTCACATCTTCCATCAAATTCTTAGCTCTTGCATTGTCTTACAGCAAGCTGGAGGCAGAGGTGATAGATTCTGGCATCAGAAATTAAAAGCCTTGCCACGTATTGGATTTAACAATTTTCTGAGCCAGCTGATATTAATAGGCACTGTTTATATGAATGGTGACATTAACCACCTGTTCTCAGTGCACAGGCAGAAAGAATACAGAGTATGACACACAGAGTTTTTTTCAAAGCTGTAATCTCACTCTGTAGCTGTAAGGTTAAATAAGTACTTCCTCTCATTACATGTTGTTTCCGTTCCTGAAAAAAAATAGTTAGTCTTTGATGCAATGCTGTTCAAATACCCTATAGTTACCTACACATGAAAAACAGAAACTGGTCCAAAGGTCCATGTAAACAGACCACTCAGAGGGCCTCAAAGCACGGCCTTCAAAACTAGCAGTAGAGACAAGTACGAGGTCTTGGACTTTGTTGGGTTGAATTTCTGTCTTCATAGACACCAGGCGTCTTAGGGCTCTTTCAAGGACCCATATGGGTCTTATTGAAAGTGTACAGGTCTTGGACGAGACACACAGTGATCCATGAGTCAGGCGTTTGGCCATTCCTCACAACTACAGCTGGTGTTCTCACTGTAAGGAGGATCTCACAGCAGCACTTCGTGCTGACGGAGCAAAATTTTCCCCAATCCCAACAACAACTTGGAGACCCATGAATCATTAGCCATTATTTCCATCCTGTCCCTTGGAGAGGCAGCTTGTCCATGTGACTTATGTCTGCAGTGAAAGTCTTGCTTCCCCCCTAGGATGTTGACTTTACTCTTGTGAGGGGATTTGCTGTGAATGATTAGTCCAAGTCAGTGGTTAAAAAACACACAGACGTCCACAGGAGGTGTTGAAGTAAAATGGAGTCATGTCTATTGGTCGGTCAAATATTGACAGGGTTTCAATGAATAGGAATTTTACTTGGCTTAACCTTGGTTCACA
>CM059267.1:6023893-6058893 GCA_030347295.1 Setipinna tenuifilis | reverse complement strand
GACTGTCATTTTAGCAGACAACTCCCTGATTGTCTTACGCACTTTTCACTGCAGGGCTAAATGGATTTGCCTTAATAGATCATGAGTGTGTGTGTGTGTGTGTGAGTGAGTGTATGTGTGTGTGTGTGCGCGCAGACGGGCGGGCACGAAAGTAAGCACTCACATGTGATCGTTACTCTCCCGGTCCAATCATTAGACTCACGCGCACCATCATCGTCGGCCATCGATTCGTTAACTGTGTTAACTGTTAACTGTCACTTGCCTGCTGTTAGGCTTATTGGCTATTGATTTGCTACTAACAGGCTGACTTCATGATCCTCCGTCATGACTAGACCACAGGCCTGGGTCATACACTGAAGCCATCACTTTGGGCTTTATGGGTTCATTGGCATGTTAAAATGCAGCATGTGTCCATTTTAAATGCAGCACTAATACCACTTTACAATGAGCTTTTGTGTCGTGTAGTCACCCAATTATGCAGGGTATACACAATGTCATATGTCATGCTATTGTGGGACCAATGAGGAAGTGGTGAAAAGATAGGAAAACGATAAACACGATGGAAAAAAAGGGTGGATAAACTTTTCTTGTCTTAAACATTCAGCAATCATAAAAAGGCAAGTAAACCCTGTTTAGGCTGTAACTTTACAGAGGTGCGTCAGTGGCGTTTGCATTAGTTTTCCCGCCACTACAGAACTGAGTGGACCATTAAGTAATGCGTCACACTTCTTGGGAAGTGATTTTCGAACTCTGAAAACTTTCAAAATTCCTTTAGGGTGTTGTGGAACGAAAACCAGACAGTTTACTGACGACAGGAGCTGATAGTAAGATGTCTCAGAGATGATTTGGGTTTTTGGGGGGGGGGGGGTGGAGGAGGAGACAGGATGGTTGACTGACTGACTCCCACGTGAGAACGAAACCGAACAAGGGAGCTGTTCTCCTAAAGGGAAGTGGGAGGAGGAAGCCTTGGCTATTTTTAGCTGATGACCACAAGCCTAAGGAATGCTGCACCAAAGCCTGACGGACAGCTGCTGTGGCCCAGTAGCTGCCTCCTATCCTTCAGGGGAGGCTGAACCGAGGGCTCTGATTGGCTGGTGTTGACGTAATTGCCCCTCAGGCCAGCGACAGGGGCAGGAAGTTGGGAGAAGTTGGAGGGCTGATGCAACAGGAGGTTAACAGCAGTAGAGTCCCAGGGCCCCACGTTTTTGCTCTCTCCCTCTCTCCCTCTCTCTCTCTCTGTCTCTCTCTCTCTCTCTCCCTCTCTCTCTCCCTCTTCCCCTCTGTGTGCATGTTACACACAGTGGTGTTGGGTTACGGAGCAACGCATCCGCCCAAACAAACCGGCACCAAGAGGTGGGCGAAGCAGCAGCATCCCTGGGAGTGAACGGGAGGGGAAGAGAAGAGAGGGAAGGAGACGGAGGGAGAGAGAGCTGACAACAGTTCAGCCAGTTGTCTCTGGACAGTTGTTCAGTCAGCTGCCGTTGGGGGGTGGGGGGGGGGCTTTGGTTGTAAAGCTGCGCAGGGTGGGGGGGTGGGGGGGGGTGAGGAGAATGGTGTGGCACTTTCCCACGGGTCTCCTTCCATGCCGTGCGTGATTAGAGTTCATTCCTAAGTGCTGTATTGTTCCGTCCCACGTTTCTAAGTATAAAAGCTTAACTCACCTTAGGCATAGGAGCATAAATGCCAATTAAAATTGTGTGCAGTGCAATGTCAGTTACTAGGATGTATAGGCTTCATGTTTGACTGATGCCGTACCATCATGGCATGCATGGCAAGAACTGTCGTACCACATTGCCAGGCGAGTTAGACCTGTCGAACGACCAGCATGGAGAGATTAAGAGCACATAAGATTTGGTGAGTCAGTGGAAATAGAAAGTCACACGATTGACTGTAATCCCCTGGTCTGCCTACGTGATGAGGTGTGGGGTGATGACCTAAATCTCCCCTTAAGTGCGTGATAGACAGTGAGGTTAACGTGTTAAAACTTTAACACTTGCTACTGTGGGGGGGAAAGTGTTAAAGTGTGACAGTGTGGCTAAATGGTTAAAGCCTTTAACACCTCCTATTATAGGGGAAAGCATACTGTACCACAACCCACGCCCCCCAAACCACTCTTCATTTACTTAGATAAGGTTGGGGAAGTGTTGCACATACAAAATTTCACTAGATTTACTCAATGGAAAATATTATTTTTCAAAGTCTGAAATCTGTATGAAACATTGGTGTGGAAGTGATCACCAGTGTTCACCCTCTCAAAACTCTTGTGACAGAGTTGATAAAATGAATGATGAAATTATTTTTTTCTGACAATATCTGTGAATCCTCTTTTCCTGTGTCCAGGATGAACAGACAGAATGGGGTAAGCAGCCAGAGTTGTCTCCGGCAGAGATCCAGAAGAAGGTGAAGGAGTATAATGCCCAGATTAACAGCAACCTCTTCATGTCATGGGTGAGGGGATATTTATATATTCATATTAGACATTACACACACACACACACAATTTTCACAATAATCAATGACCTATCAGTATTTTATCACCACCATCCCTGGTTAAATGTATCTTTTAAAGAAAGACTAAAGAATCTGCACCCTCAGATCTGTGCTTACAAAAAAAGAAAAAACATTTGTGAAAATGGTCTTCTCCCAATTTATTTATTCTCTCTTCCCACAGAACAAAGACGGCTCGTACACAGGCTTCATCAAGGTCCACCTGAAGCTGGTGCGCCCCGTCTCTGTGCCCCCTCCCAGGAAGGGCTCGTCCGCCCAGGAGCAGCCCGGCCGGGGTAAGCCTGCCGCGGGGAGCGCCCTGAAGCGCCGCACCTCCTTCTACCTGCCCAAGGACACGGCCAAGCACCTGCACATCAGCTCCCGCACCAGCGCCCGCGAGGTCATCCAGGCCCTGCTCAAGAAGTTCACCGTGCTGGACAATCCCGCCAAGTTCGCCCTGTTTGAGCGCTCCGAGCGCCATGACCAGGGTTAGTTCAGGGTTACACACCGTTCATGGCTGTATGTTATCAGTGACCGTGTTTTTTACATCCAGCTTGTTAATGTAATTGAAATAAGAAGGAAGCACTTTGAATGTGCATTAATTATTTGCTGTCTAAAATGGCTGCTGAAGGACATCTTGTGTAGCTAAATTAATGACTGTGCATAAGTTAATTCAAATAAGTTGAATTGAAACACCACTGCTGTCAGTATTGTGTTTCCTGCCCACATTAAAGTCTTTTGTGTGGTTTTACAAAATTTACAGTGGGGGGAATTTAAACAAGCATTGTTAAATTGCTAACTGTGGCATAGAAGTTAATGTCATTTGCTTGAAGCAGCACATGCTAACGCCGCTGTCGTTGTCTCTGTCTTCCCCATAGTGTACCTGCGTAAGCTATCGGATGACGAACGTCCCCTTGGCCTGCGTCTGTGCGCTGGGCCCAATGAGAAGGTCCTCAGCCTGGTGCTGAAGGAGAACGAGACTGGAGAGGTTAACGTGAGTACAGCAGCTGACCTTTGTGATTATACACACACACACCATACTAAACCAGCTCTTCTGTGTCATACATACTTAATTACATATTATTACATGAGGTCTTGAAGTGTTGCAGAAAACTCCAATTGAACTAAAATTAAAATGTTAAAAGGTCTGATATTTGAGAGTTGATATTTATTAGAAAAGAAATGTGCCCTTCTCAGGCCTTGCACGGATTTAAACTGACTGCATTTGTTTGCTGTTGACTCTGAAAGTACTGCTACAGAAAATTATGGAGTATGTGAGATCTTCACTCCAAGCTAATACCTCTGATCTTTCCATAGTGGGATGCCTTCTCATCTCCTGAGCTCCAGAACTTTCTCCGCATCCTAAAGCGTGAGGAGGAGGAGCACGTGAAACAGATCATACTGCGCTACACTCGAGCACGCGAACGCCTCCAGGAAGCCCTCTCCAGCTCCAAGCCGGGCTGAGGGGCACCACCCCCGTGCCCTTCCCAGCTCATGCGTGGGACCACCTGCACTGCTGACCTGCGGCCACTAGGTGGCTCTTGTGTCACTGTTGCATCCTAAACACCCGGCAAGGACGACGATGTGAACAGGCCTTCACTCCCCCCCCCACCACCACCCCCTTCCCTCTCTTATCAGAAGAGAGGGTTGAGAAAAACGAGGGAATGATTGTGTGAGTGAATACGAGAGAGAGCGAGCGAGAGAGCAACATCAGTTGTGCCTTAGACATAGAGTGAGCATGAGTTATGTCTGGAGGAGCGTTTGAATGAACGATTGATGAACGAACGAACGGATGGATGGGAGCAGAAGAGCGGACGTGTCTGAGGACTGAGCCTGTGTGAGCGCGTGCAGAGAGCATGTGAGAGTACAGCAGTTTGACAGACTGCTAAGAATCTGGACTGACTGGTAGTGGAGTCCATCTAATACCATCAGCTTTGAAAAAAAAAAGTCTATTCCTCATTGAGATGTGTTGCTCATGGGTGAAATAGTTTGTTTGTGAGTGTCTTTGTTTGTGTCTTTGTTTGTCAATGTCTTTGTTTGTCTGTTTTATATGTGGTTATATATGTGACTTTCTGAATGATTGGGATTTGGTGTAGCAGATGTCAAATTTGGGGTGAGTCGTGTCACGATTAACCTAAGTGCATTTAAATACACACAGTCCAGATCAGCCCTTTACAACATAAAAAAAAAAAAACATACAAATTCACAAACATACTCAGACAATTGGATTGCACATTATGAAACACATTCCACACTTATTCAGCACTGAACATATGAAGCTGTTAAATGCATTACTCAACCATGTGTATGTTTGTCAGACTGAAAAAAAGCTGGTAAATAAAAACGTTATTGCACAAAATGTCTGTCTGTGTCTATCTTTATTACAGCCAATAGAATAAATTGGTGTCACGAAGCTGTGTACTTTCGGCTTTTATAAATTGCTGTATTGGGGTTAACTTTAACGAATTGGTAGATTTTATTGAGATAAGCAGAAGCTTTACACCGTAGGCTTTGCACGCAATCGGCGTCTGCGCATTTACAGTGCATACTATCAGGTCATGAAGTACCTCAGGAGTTGTGCAGCCGATGGGAGCAGGGAGACTGGCAGCTTAGTTTCAGCCTGTGGTTTCAGCATCTTGACGGAAAGATCTACCTGTCCACAGCTGTGAGCCGGGGAAATGATTTTAAACAGTACGTATGGTCAAAGTAATTGTACCTCGCCTTGACTGCCCGAGGGTAGGTTTTTAGTTTCTTGGTTTTGTTAATAGTTCCTGTGCCAGATCATAGACAAAATAACCCAGTCAGTGGCAATGTATCACAGACGACCTGACTTGGATCAGCAGCTCTATCTACTTGTTACTGGTGATTTTGCTTTCGTTTGTAATACTTGTTCATTGTTCATGCATGTAAATATACGTTTGTACGACACTAATGCTAACGTGATTTTGTGCTAGCTGAGTTAGCCCTTTGGCATTTCACGTTAATCCCTTGCATCAGTTCCAAGCAAATGGGCCACTATTGACCATGGTGTTATTTTCGCAAAATGTAATTACAGAAACACACACGCTGCCTCGCCCTCTTAACACGGTTGACTGAAATCCGATCTAACCGAAATCGTACAATCTTGGCTTACCTGACGTAGTAACGTTAGAAAGCTAGCTAGGTAACCTTAGCTGGATTTTGGCTGTGTAGACCTTGCTCTAGTGATTTGCCACGCTATTTCGTTGACAAATTCCATCGCGTCTGTAAGGTTATATGTATAGATTTCGTTTCCTCGCAAGATCAAGACATTTTGTGTGTTTGTTAGTAATCCACAAAATATTGACGCTGTCAAGATGAAATATAGCAAGTTAAAGCTAACAAGGTTAGCCTTTGATATTAGCATAGATATCAGAACGTGACGTTGGTTGGTCAGAAGTGTGTTCAGTTGGAGACCAGTGTAGGAAGTTGGTTTATTCGTTCAAGTGCTTAAATTGACTTGATAAGTATTACGATTTAAAGCTGTTTTGTGAGATAAGTACAGTCATGCCACATTTTGAAAAAGATGCTACAAATGTTCAACTGAAGCCTCATGACTTACGTTTAAGCCACTGGAAGGGCATTGGCATGCCCTCAACCCAAGAAAGGCTAACGAGGTTCATTAGTTCAATCTGTAAATTTCAAGGTGTAGGATAAACATGTATCAGTAATACATAGATTATTACAAAATGTAATAATGCATACCCATGTGAAAGGGACAAGGAGTGAACTCTGGGTTTCTTTCCCATGGCTATAGATCATAACAAATTGTAGAACCAGTAAACACTGAAACTGTAAAAATGTAGATTGTTATTTTTCTTTATGGATTAAGGCCAAGCTATACAAGCAACATCCATAGGCCTAATAATAACCCCCACAAAAGAGTTAGTATAACATTACCTCCTCCATCTCAACGTAATAAAAATAACACCTGCACTCTGGTTACTGTGTATTCCTCACTTAACAGGATGTTGAGAGCTTGAAGTTCGAACTGAAACATCTGTTGCCGGGGGCCTTCACACCTCTCTGAGAAACATGCCCCATTGTCGTTGAGGATGGGTGGGAGTGGATCCAAAGCCAAAGGCGTGTGGCCCTTTGGTGGGTCAGGGGCGACGGGCGACACAGCCAGCGATGTCAGTGAACAGTCCCTGGCACGCATGCGGGGATTAAAGAGTGCCACCCCTTTTGTCTTCACCAGGAGGAGGTAAGGCGGATATGTGTTGTCTTTGATCTTTTCAAAGGTTGGTAATCCAGGGTGAGTTTCTTATTGTTCCCTGAAGGAAATCTAACTCTTTTGTTTCAAACATGAAAAAGTGGCATGGAAATAAGACCAATTTTGTTCAGTGAACCATGAACCATGAACCATGAACCATGGGTATAGCCAGCAGAGTTATATACCATCATCCTACACACAGTCCTAGAGAGTAGGTTACTTGGTATGATTTTGTGTTTCTTGTCTAGACAGCATTCATTTACAGTGTTTCCTGCAGGAAATGTGTTAATAAAGGTGGTGGTTGTCGTCACAGGAGCTGTCGAGTTATTCACAATTCATCATTCATATTGGCCCTTTGCATGTTTGTTTTAAGCTTTCCAACGAAAGACAACTAATGGGGTGTCTATTGTTGTGCATATTTCTATTATTTCATCTCCTAATTTTAAGACCAGGTCTAACTTCAGTGTTCTAGTGGGACACCTTAGTTAAGGTGGGATGGATGCATTGTTAAGGTGGTCGCCTGAACTATATGTTCTGGGGGAAACACTGGTGTCATGCCTGGTGCTTGGTGTTTCCGCTGTAGCTCCCTGTACTATGATGAGGATGGGGACCTGGCCCATGAGTTCTACGAGGAAACAGTGGTAACGAAGAATGGGCGTAAGAAGGCCAAACTTAAGAGGATTCAGAAGAATCTCATACCTCAGGTAATGTTGTCTGTTGTAGGGGCATAGGGAGATTTTGTCTTGGGGGCCATAGGGTTGAGCCCATAAAACCCGCTGATTCAAACCTTGGCTTTGCACATCTGAAACATAATTTTTCTGGTGTTCAGCTCTTCCTCTCCTTAAAAAAGCACTTTACAAATAATTTAACGTATTCATTTATTTGTTTGCAGGATGTTTCTTTTTATTTCGTCATTGTGTTAGAAGCTAAAGAAAAAAAAATCAATGACTTATGACTGTTATTTCTATATTAATGAAAATGCTGCTCTCTTGACTGTGTCATTGTAGGGAATTGTGAGGTTGGATTACCCGTGCATCCACGTAGACTTTCCCGTTGTTCTCTGTGAAGCATAGCTCACACAACTTCTGGAACATTCTGGGAGACTGCACTTGTCCAAAGAGTTGCACAGCATCTACCATCCTCTCCCTCTGCCCAACCTGAGTCTCACCAACCCTCTCCACGAACCAGAAGTCTCCATTCCCACCTCAACTGTTCCTCCGAGAGGACCAGACTGCCCTCTTGTGGTGAGGAGGAGCAACTGACTGACCACAGGAGGTTTGGCCAAAGAGCTGAATCTCCATGCGGTGGCAACATGGAGGAGGTCCACAGCCGGCATGGCCGATTTATGCCTTGGTCTCGGGTCTGCCAGCGGCACCGTAGATTAAAGTTCTCCGGCCAGTGAAGATGTACAGAAGTTAGCGTGTTTGTTTGTATGTATGCGTGTTTGTGACTGTTATGGATACTGATATGGATAATGTGTGTGGAGGGGTGGTGGAGGACCAGTCTGCCCCCCTTGTTTCTCTGTCTGTGAGCCAAGTGCAGCATGTTCTTGTTGTTGAAATATAGTGATCAAGACAGAATCAAGGTTTTTCCTTTGCTACTATTTCAACCAAGCTCAGCCCTGCACTTGTAGTCCCGTTGTAAGTGAAGGAGTTGTTCCATAGATAAGTGTTGCAATATTACTTTTCTGCACATGTCTATGGGGTTTGGCATACTTGAATAAAATTACTTACTGGACTATGAATTCATGTTATTGTCACATTTCATTCCTAACCGCACACTTGCTAATTCTTCCAGCCAAGAGTGAGATGTTGCAAGGAAATAAGAGTAATAATGTTATTGTAACACCACAGTTATACCACAGTAATCACAGCATTTTGCCATCACACTTTAAAGAATGAGGTGATTTTCTTGCATGAGTTTACTCATTAAACTAAGCAATTTTTTAGATCTTTAAGTAATGGGCACACATGTGCAGTATAGGTTATATGTTTTGTAGATAATTTATGACTTTAAGGGATATTACAGCTATGACTGAATTAATACTATAATATAAACAATTACATTGTATCATCCGGTGTTGATGTAGGAACAGAAAGCAGACAAATGTATTGTATGCAGACAAGAATACAGAGCACTTGAAGGCTGGTTTACCTTAGAAACGGTACATTTGTTTTATCTTGATGTGTCTTTCGTTAAAAGAGTTTGTGGCTGGCCTTGAAACCATTTGTATCATCCGGCCCTAACAACATCCTTCTGGAGACGGTAAAGTGAGCAAGCAATTTTAAGAGGTCAAAGGGTAAGCTGTCTGACACGTTTCCATGGCAACCAACTTTGAAGTCCAGCTGCTCCTGTGAATCCCTGCAGGAGGCATGGGCTCTGAGACTGCTCTACTTTATCACCATAACAACTACAAAAATCTCATTATCACAGAACCTTTGGCACCCAGAGGCACATTCCAGCAGGATCAGATGACTGGTCAGTTCTGAACAGTAGAAAGGATAGCTGGAGGGGGAAGCGGAGGGGGGGGCAGGGGGGCGGGAAGGAGGGGTTGTTGGGCACAATCACCTCCTCCGCTTGGGCAATTCTATGGACGAACTCCGGAAGCTGCAAGGATCTGGAAATTTGAGGTGCCACCCATCCGGGCTGGAAGCAGGAAGTCCCCCTCCCCTGGCCCACCACCCTGGGCCACCACCCACCCTGTGTGTGTGCATACTATGCATCTTTTAGACACCACATGTGACAGTCAGCTTAACTTTGGTGTCAACATGACAAATCATCATCTTCTTCTTCTTCTTCTTCTTCTTCTTCTTCTTCTTATCATTATTATTATTAGTATTAACAACAATAATACTAATAATTCTAATTATTTTTATAAGTATGGCATATTTATCAGGAGGCTAATGAAGTTGAAGATCCATGACGAGCTGCAGAGGACCTTCTGTACTGTCACTATGGAGTCTATTATTTCTGGGAACATCTCTACTGCACCTCTCACAATACACCTCTCACTCTACATGGCAACTGCACCTCTCACAATAAGATCGCCCTACACAGAATAGTCTTTTTGTGCCGAAAACAATCACCAGGATCAATCTGCCAGGGTTACAGGACCTACATTCCACACAGCAAAATTCTCAGAGTTAATTTCCCAGTGTTCAGCAAAAGTGTTAATTCAGGAGTGTAAGTGTAAAATCAAGAGTTGAAATTACACTGCAAGAAGTTGATTTAACTGTAAAGATGTTAAATATGTAAGGGAGGACTGTTAAATTAACACTACAAAGATTGGGACAAAATAAACACTAGCATAGTGTTAAAACTGACTCTCTCAGAGTTGATGTAACACTATAGAATTTGCTGTGCAGGCAATGTCAGACTAGGACAAACAGGATTATCAAAGACATCTCCCCAGACTCCACCCCAGTAACAATATCTTTCAAAGGCTGCCCTCTGGAAAGCGGTTTCGTTATTTTAAGACCAGAACTGAGAGACTTAAAAAGGAGCTTCTTCCCCCAAGCCATACAGTTTATGAATGCATAACTACTGCAACAAGCTTATAAGCATTTATTTTTTTATTTTTTTTATTTTTTATTTGATTCTTTTCTTGCACAGAAGAGGATATTAGTCGCAATGTCTATTTTACTGCTCCTTGTGTCTGTACAAATATGTGACATATGTGACAAATAAAATGTCTTGATTCTTCATTATTCTTCATTCTTTGATATTTCATACAAAAGACGTAGCTTCAAGGGCTTTGACAGTTTGGCAAGAAAGCACAAGAGAGCAGAAATACACAAAGTGGACAAAAGGGGAGTTTTGGGAGTGGTTTTAAATAGCACCCCTCATCATGTAGGTACTTGTCAGAGTGATAAATATGGTTTATCTGTTTAACAAAGTTATTTCCAAGGCTTGCGAAAGTTTCAGGCATGACACACAGATTAGACAGTAATGGTCAGGGCAAAGTCTATACTAAAGCAGACAACGTCTGTGACACCAATAACATGTGGATGTGTGTGTGGTTTTTTTTTTTTGTACTCTAGGCCAGATCTAGCCCTGGGCTGCAGCCAGACTGTTCCAGAGATTCTGTGGTTGCCATAGTCATGTGGGGAGGGGATCAGCAGTGGACAGGTCATTACAAAAGAATGAGCTTGACTCCTCAGCTGATCAAGAGTTGCATTATTAGGGGTTCAGGAGGTCTTCCTATAACGGAGAAGAACGTGCGTCAACAAATTCACCTCTCAGAATCTATGTAACTTGATTCATCGCAGTGAAGTGAAATGTTTTGTGTGGGTGTGGGTGGGGTAGCGGATGTGCGGGTGTTTCGGACTGGGCCGGGTGAAAGGGTGTGAGATGGGTAGCGACAAAGGAGGGGTGTGTTTGTGTGCTCAGTTCCTCTCACATTGTTGAGGTTTCCTGCCCCGGGCCAAGCCAGAGAAATGATGATGTAAGGAGCACGGGGGTCAGGGTGAATGGGACACGCTTCAGGCTTCAGGAAGGAAGCATCTTCCTCTCCTCGTCCTGCTCGCTTTCGCTCCTGTCAGATCAGCAGGTGAGTGGACAGAGCACACCCCAGAAGAAATGCCGGAAGGCCGCAAATGAGGTGGGGGCAGCATATCATGTGGAGTGGGCTGCCGCTTGCCACCCATAACTTCACCTCGGAGTGCATTCTAGGCCTTTGTCTTCCATTCCACCGTAACTAGGGGCGATCAGGGGAAGGCAGTTGAACTTCCTTCTGTGGTTCAGTTGACATTCATTATATGATACCTATACAAAGCCAGCTGGGTTGGACTTGCGTCTTACTTCAACTATTCAGGCTGTTCTTAATTGAAAATAAATAATGTAAGACACAGATGAAAGGTTTGCAAGTGTGTATTTATAATTTTTTTGCTAATATTTATAAAACACATTACACATTTTAGTCAATAATGTTAACTACATATCTTGGGCAATTATGTTATCTACCAAGGTAAGAGATGGACATCTACAGGGGTGTATGGAAACACGTTAGATGTTTTTCTTTTGCTGAAGTAACATTTTAGTGCTCTTTGACGAAACGCAACCCTTCTGTTGACTGGGCATCTGATTGTAAGCAGCGCTCCCCATCTGTACCCTGTAATTACACCGCAGGCACTCTTGCCAGTAAACTTTTGGGACCGACTTACATGCCCCAGAACGGGGAACACATGGAAAGTTAGAATGCCTTAACATTTTGAAGAGCAAAACAATAAAGTCATGATATCCCTCATATGACCGTTTCGGGGAGGTGCCGTTGATCTTATCAGGCTATAAAAGTCAGCTACCGGCAACTGTGCGATTGTGGTGGGGACATTTGACCACTCCCTCCCTTTCCTCGCGAATGGAACATGCCAGAGCGGCGGTTCACTCACTCTTGCGCCTATCTTTAGCCCCACGCCGCTTTCATTGCGCCGCTGTGGTCTTCTCCAGATTTCATTAAATCACAGTAAATGCTATCATTGTTCAGATGTCCTTAGAGATGAGTTGCGGAACTTTTACAAAGTTTCCCTCAAACCTTTGTCAACCTGATTCGGTAGCTGAACTTTTAAACTTTTAGAGGATCAACGCAGCGTGGAAATTCTCATTCGGGAATGTTTCTTATTTTTCTTTTTAAAAAAGGTAGGTGGTATACTTTTCTCTCCATTTAACAAAGAGAAAGCACTGACGGAAGTTTGTTACGATTGTTAGTTCGAAAGAGCTCTGTTTTGATGCAGGGTACATTAATTTGCTTGCCTTGCTTATACAGATTTGACCTCTCCGGTGACAGTAACATATCCTAATATAAATATATCCCCAATGATGATACATCATGAATGGTTATAGCACAAAATACCTGTTAGACAATATCATAGTCTGAATTTACCCTAAATAATGAGACTGGTTATAGTAAAAAATCTGACATAGCAGTGTGTGTAGGTCAAAAAGAATAATTATTTCATTCAACATCTGAAGTGCATCAGGAATTTCAAAGGTCTTAAGTGGCCAGGGGCAGTGTCATTTCTCAGCTTTGTTTTGGTAACACACTGTCTTCTTTATGCTTTCCCTCTGTACATCATACACGCTTGTCACAGAGCTGTTTTGTCAGTGATTTTTTCATTTCCACTTTTTTTTTTAATGCAGAAGAGCTGAAGGCGCCTCTCTGTTTAGTGACACCCACCAGCAGCAGCACCAGCCATGGCTCAGTGCCTGCTCAACATATGGGCAGCTTTCCTCTTTCTGCTTCTGTTGATGACACTGGGAGAATCAAAAGATATCCATGCGCAGCTCAACTCCACAATATGGCCTCTGTATCCCCACAAACCCTTGCTGCTGGCTTGGAATGCCCCTACGGAGGACTGTAAGCCTCGTCACGGTGTGGAGTTCCAGCTTGACCAGTTCCAGATTGTGGCATCTCCCAATGAGGGCTTCACTCGCCAGAACTTGACCATTTTCTATAAGGACAGGCTCGGCCTTTACCCTTACATCGATGCTGCCGGCCATCTGGTAAACGGAGGGCTTCCTCAGAGGGCCAGCCTCACCCAGCACAAGGAAAAGCTTCCGGACAGCGTGGCCTACTACATCCGTGACAAGGCCGCCAAGGGGCTGGCTGTCATTGACTGGGAAGAGTGGCGCCCGCTCTGGATCCGGAACTGGCAATCCAAGGACGTGTACCGGAACCACTCGCGTCAGATGGTTCTGCAGAAGAACCCCACGTGGTCCGGGCTCAGCATCAACAAGGTGGCCCAGCAGGAGTTTGAGATGTCGGCGCGCCAGTTCATGCTAGAGACGCTGCGCTACGTCAAGAGCCTCCGTCCGGGTCAGCTGTGGGGGTTCTACCTGTTCCCCGACTGCTACAACCACGACTACCGCAACAGTCTGGAGAACTACACCGGCCGCTGCCCAGACGTGGAGGTGACACGCAACGAGCAGCTGCGATGGCTGTGGGCGGAGAGCACGGCCCTCTTCCCGTCCGTCTACATGGGCTCCAAGCTGAGCTCCTCGCCTCTCGCCCGGCTCTTCGTCAGGAACCGGGTGCGAGAGGCCCTCCGGTTGGCCCAAGGCAGGGAGGGGGAGGGACCCTCGCGCCCCGTGTTTGTGTACGCCAGGCCCACCTATGCCAATGAGCTGCAGCTGCTCACACAGGTAAGAGGGTACTTGGCAGCAGGGCTGGGTACTTCCTGCAACCATAGGTGTAGCCACAGGTGGACTGGGCTGGGCCTGTGCCCACCCACTTGTCAGTAGGCCTGTGCCCACCCAATTGTCCAGGCCCAGCCAATCAGAAGGCTCTATAATGCTGATTGACTGTTTTAAGTAATAAAAATGACCTATGTGTTTTGGGCTAGGCCCACCTGAGTATTTTCTGGGCCCAAACTCACAATATGGTACATATTACCATAAAGAGGCCATAATACAATACGTATTGTGATAGAGGCTACAATATGCTACCAATATGCTGTCGATCCAGAATAATGACCGAGCCCAAAACAGAATTCTTACCTGTTCTAGTTCTATATGACAGCAAAGCCAAAACCTAAAGGATCACAAAGCCTAATAACACTTCAGTTTGGGCCTACAAATATCTTCCTACGTACTTAAATACTAATATTAATTTTATTTTAAAAATCAGTTTCAATACTGACAGTAACTTATTTAAAATGCACGATTGTCTCATTTGTTTTGACAGAGCATCAGTGATATACCGTGCCGTGCTCAAAATATAGGAGCACGGCACGGTATATCACGATATTGATATTTTGAGCACAGGCCTGCTGAGGGGGGAGAGTCAAGTGTAGGTTGGCACCCAGGAAGGGCCTCTGAGAAACAGTGTACTGGGTAAAGCCCAAAGTCATCGATACACCAGTCAAGTGAGGTCACCTCTGCTCAGTAGCACAGAGGAAGTATCACAGGAGATGTTAGTGGAGTACTCAAGAAATAGGGGGCTACTTCAAGCTTATCTGTGTTTGTTTATTTGTTTGTTTTTAACACCTACGATTTCACAGACATTATGGTTCATTGAAGAGCTGTTCTGTCTCTGTTGAGGCCTTAGTGGTAAAACCCACTACTAGCCTTCAAAGGCTACATGGTGTCTTTGCTAGAGATTTTCAAAAAAGGACGTCTGTTCTTCAACACCACAAGTTGTTCATCATATTTTTTGAAGTTGAATAGTTTAATTTTACGGAGGGGTACAAATGATCCCCCAGGCACTGGTGGAACAATAGTCTAGCCCCCCAAATAGACAATTACACCCACCTGATGTTCTGTGAGTATATGGAAAACAAAAGTCAGATGTCCACTGACACACAAGACGGATGCTTTAGACTTAGAGTGTGTAGGAGGAAACACAGAATATTCCCATTGATATTCACATTGAAGTGTGATTACCACTCTGGGATACTTAAGAAAACTGCACAAGGCAGCGATAAAACAAATCACTCAAAAGACATTTAAAAAGGCGTGAAATACGACGAGAACATGAATACAGTTTAGAAAGAGTTTGGCAATTTCTTCGTACCCAGTGAACCATCCCCCCACTAGACAAATGAAATCCAAATGAGTGTGAGTGGTAAGGAATGCAAAGTCTTGTCAGTCTTCGACCTGTCCCTTTGTGTGTATGTTTCTTTGTGTGTGTGTGTGTGTCTTTGAGTGTGTGTGTCTTTGTGTGTGTGTGTTTGTCTTTCAGTGTGTGTGTGTGTGTGTGTCTTTCAGTGTATGTGTGTGTGTGGGTCTGAGTGTGTGTTTTTCTGTGTGTGTGTGTGTGTGTCTTTAAGTGTGTGTCTTTGAGTGTGTGTGTGTGTGTGTGTGTGTGTCTGAATGTGTGTTTTTCTGTGTGTGTGTCTGTGTGTGTCTTTAAGTGTGCATGTGTGTGTGTCTTTCAGTGTATGTGTGTGTGTGTGTGTGTGTGTGTGTCTTTAAGTGTGTGTCTTTGAGTCTGTGTGTGTGTGTGTGTGTGCGTGTGTGTGTCATTCCCTAGTCCCATGCTCTTTGACCCTAACCCTAACCCCTTATCTTCAGCAGCAGGCTCTTCCTGCTCTATAGGCCCCGTACTGTGTAAGCCCTGCTGTCTGCATGTAAGGATGAATTACTGCACAATCCTCTCTTTGTCTGTGTCTGTGTCTGTCTGTGTGTGTGTCTGTGTCTGTGTGTGTGTGTGTGTTTGCCTGGATGTGTGCATGGATGTGTCCATCCCGGTCCATTTGGTGTGCATGCTGTGTGGTGTGTATGCTTCATTAAGTTTTTTTTTAGAACTGCCAGTTATTATCCATCAAATATTTAAAACGTGTGTGTGAGCGTGCTGGCGTGTGTGTGTGTGTGTGTCTGTGTGTGTGTGCAGTTGTTGATCATTGCATCATTGTACATTTTTGTAAAGTGCTGTTCATCATTGCATCATTGTGCATTTTTGTAAAGAGTGCTTGTTTATTGCAGAGTGACTTGGTCTCCACCATTGGAGAGAGTGTGGCCCTGGGGACCGCTGGCATCATACTGTGGGGGGATGCCGCTTACGCAGGGAGCAAGGTGAGTGACTGTACACACACACACACACACACACACACACTTTTTCTTTCCCTCTCACGCTCTCTCTTTCTCTCCCCCCTTCTCTCTATCTCTGTCACACACACACACACACACACACACACACACACACACACACATACACACACACACACACACACACAAATCAATGTCTCTCACTGTATGGCTATGGAGTAACAGATTACATTGGTCGGCTGTCGTGGCACCAAAATGAATGGAAATCCAGTCAACATGAATATGTATTAAATTACAGGGCAGCCTCTCTCCTTCACGTTATGATTGCACCAAAGAGTCGAACGCAGAACACACAGCCCGCAGCAATCACCCAGACATTCAAAATCCATTCATTTACAACTGTTGCCGTTTTTGGGGCGAAAACCGCAGATGAAAGAGTGTGCCGTGGATTATAACGATCTGTCAACATGGCAGGGATCAATACAACGACAATGTATAACCGGAACAAAAGAGCAGGAAAAAACGCAGCAGACAAAATGAAAGAAAGAACGAAAAAAAAAACCTTTAGCACCAAGAATGAGTCATATTCAGACGTTTGCTGCTTAACAATACAATACAAGACTGGGCCTACTCTGTTGACAAAGCGACTTGGTTTGATTTAGGGAGGAAAATGGTTGTTGGCCCTCCACTTTTCCCCTTCTGATAAGAGCTTACTGGTGTGAAAGCAGCATATAAATCTAAAGGAGTCCTTTTGAGACCCCCCGGTCACGTCCACAGGTCTTATCAGTATCCTGTCCACCTCAGCTTTTCTCAGTCTCAGACTCTTTTGTGTGTCCACTTGTTTTTTCCCTTTTTAAAAATATAATCGTCACACTGGTAGTGGAGAGTTTGTACTGGGAAAAACCTCAAAACTTGCATTCTAACAGTAACTATGAAACACAGATCAAAGTCAGGTTGAACACAAACAGTAAAAAGGGGAGATCCAAAACAGGCAATAGATAATTTTGAAATCTTGTACAGAAACAAAATGCCAAAGTTGCCAATGCTGATGATGTGTGCTAGACCCAAGACGTTTGTTTTCTTATCGTTGTTATGGCCTGTACTGCCACATCAGCACTTCATTTCAATACAGGATCTTGCCTTTTTCAGCCTCTGTGTGTGATCTCCCCTTTCTCTGCCTTGATCTGTTCTTGGAGTTACGCACTGGGCCAAACACTTAAATAAGATGAAGGTGCAGACACCACGTCTACCTACTAGTAGCATTTTCATCTATTTCTAGGACAGCTGTGTCCATCGGAGCAAGCACTTGGATACAAACCAAAGTCACATGTATTAAAAAACACAGAATTAAACTTGTGTCATTCTTGTGTGTTTGTTTCCAGGACAGCTGTGTTCGCCTGAGCGAGTACTTGCGCGGGCCGCTGGGCCACTACCTCCTCAACGTTTCCACGGCAGCGGAGCACTGCAGCAGGGCCCTGTGCGGGTGGCATGGGCGCTGCCTGCGCAAAATGGCCGACACGGACACCTACCTGCACCTCAGCACTGCGGACCACCGCATCGAGGAGGTGGAGGGCAGGCTACGAGTGCTCAGGACAGAGGGAGAGTGGAACGCTGAGCAGGAGGCCCGGAGGTGGGGAGAGCACTTCAGGTGCCAGTGCTACGTCGGGTACCAGGGCCAGGGCTGTGCCATGCAGGACCCCCAGCAGCAGAGAGGGGCCGCGGTGTCCCTGGTGGCGGAGCAAAGAGGGCTGCAGCGTCTGGCTCTACTGTTGATGCCAGTGCTCTTGATGCTGCCACTGCTGCACTGAACAGTATAGCCACTTAAGAAACACACACACACACACACACACACACACACACACACACACACAGACAAGCATGTACTACATACACACACACACGAGTGCAGGCACACACACACACACACACACACACACACACACACACACACACCCACACACACATACACAGATAAGCATGTACTACATACACACACACACACGAACGCAGGCACACACATAGACACACAAACACAAACACACACACACACAGACAAGCATGTACTACATACACAAACATACACACACACAAGCGCCCTTACACACATAGGCAGACAAACACACACAGACAAACGTTAACATTCTTTGTTACAGACTCTATAGAGTACTCAGCTGTGGGTTCGGACACTCCCCAACAGGCACTTAAACCTGTACAGTGAAAACATACAAATCATACACAGGAATGAACACGGGAAAGAAAAAAGGACAACACGTTCACACAAACACCTACCCAGTCGATCCCAAAGCACCCACCATTCACAGCAGGGTCACAGCACCTGAGGTAATTACTCTCCCCGAGTGCTAAACACACGTTTGTCAAGTGCACACACGCCGGCCTGCGGCCCGAGACGGCCTGCGGCATGTGGGGACTACCATGAGACCGGTGGAATGCCTGCCTGAGCAAACACAGCACTTAAGGGTGATGGCAGGGACGGTGATGGATGTCCAGGTCGCATCTGTGCGGAGATACCTGACATACCTGGGCGTAAAACATGAGGGTATTCTTCAGAGACCGCATGGTGCAGCATATATCTCCCTTTCTCTCTGGTGCCTGTGCTGGAATAGTGGGGGATAGTGTTTGGAGTAGAGGCATCTGCTGTGGTCCTGAATTGTTTCATTTCTTTTGGACAATGTCAGTGTTGTTTGACAGTTCAGTATAAAAACATTAGACATCCATGTGTTAAGTACTGTAGATAATGGTAAAAAGTTGCCTTTTCTTAGATTAAAAAACACTGTAGATTTTATTTTTCAGTGTGTATGTCTGAACTGTTTGTAGATGTAGTATTTAAAGTCCTCATTTTATCAAATGTGTTTTGAAAGAAGGGTAGAGGATCTAAGATGGAGAATCAATGTCTTTTTTTCTGTGTGACAGAGACAAGTTTGTGGTGTTGGCTGTGTGTTCTGAACAACCAAAGAAATGGGGTGTTAGCAGTTGAGCAGTAATTCTCTTTACATAATTCTTGTGTTATGTGCGAATAGTCAGGCTACAGTCACAGCTAGCAAATGTACTGTGATGCCACAGTGTGCCTTAACAGGAAGTACTATTTTGTCAGATGCTGTTTATACAACATCTCAACTGTGGTATGTCCTACATTATTAAGCAGGTGACATTATATTTTTGGAAAACATGTGGTGAAAGAGGTATTTAGGTATTCAATTGAATCCTGCTAGATACAATGGTCAGAAACATGTACATGAAAAAACAAGTTCAATTTATATATTTTTTTGCATTCAATGGAATTTCAATCAATCTGCAGTTTGACTCTGTTGGTTCTATTCATATTATTTAGTAAAAACAAACCAGTTGCTGTTTGATTGATATTTTATATGCAAAATAACATTTAGAAAAATTAGCTGAACTTTACAAATTCACATAAATTCTCGATAATATGTGATCCCCACCCTTGCATGATCCCCACCTCTTCCAAGTATCACTTAAAACTCTGTACTGCTAAAAGGGAACTTGCTGCAAACTCCAAAAATGGGGTTTGTTTATGGTTGTGTGTTTGCTTTGTCAGGAATAGGACAGCGTTGACCCTCTTCCTGCTGTTCTTTGTATAAAATTCTCACGATCCCAAAGATTAAGGACAGTGTTTTGTTTGTGTGTATGTGTGTGTGTTAGAGAGAGAGAGAGATAGAGAGAAAGATTTTTCTTAAAAAGGGTTTACCAGATATTGTGCATTAGTTGTAATGTTCTGTGGTCTAGTCAAGTTTGTTCCGTTCATTTTTAGCATTTTCAGAAAGCACTGTGTATATATGGTCACCTTTGATGAACTGTGTGTGTGCTAACAGAGAAAGGGAATGAACAACAGTGATGGACACTGCTGTAATTTAATATTATGATCAGGGCATTTGTAAGGTTTGCAGGAACTTGTACTGTTTTGGTACATTCAGATGTACACTGGAAAAAAAGGGTTTAAATGTTTCTTATAACTGCATGGGTGCTAGCTGGAATTATGTCAATAAATGTATATTTTGACATGCTTTAGATATTTCTCAGATCTTTCATTGTGAGTGTTCTTTGTCAGTGCGTGTGTGTGTGTGTGTGTGTGTGTGTGTGTGAGAGAGAGAGAGAGAGAGAGAGAGAGAGAGAGAGAGAGAGAGAGAGAGAGAGAGAGAGAGAGAGAAATGTGATGTGTTGTACCAATGAATCTAACTGGGCTGAACACCATGTATAAACAGTGACAAAAGTCACTTTGAGGAGACAGGATGTGTAATGGTTAGATCACTTCCACTAAAATATGTGTGTGAGCGGATTTGGCTGCTACCGGATGACCTCTTCTTTGTTGATGTTGGACCCTCAGCTGAGCTCTGTATTCTGTCTTATTTTCATCAGCCACACTGTGTTTGCACTGTCAGCAAAGCTCTGCCTAAGTCTTGAGTCAGTGCTTCTTCGCTCAATCCAAAGTTTAAGTCAACAATGAAAGTCTCAATGGGTTTGGTTTAGAGCTTGTGCAAAGATGTTGTTGTTGCTGCTCTGGCGCCCCCTTGGCGTCATGAGAGGAACTGCGCCTAGAGAGCCACATGAATGACCTAGTGAGTAGTGATCAGTCATGCCCCTGGGAATCTGTCTGCCAGCTCACTTCCTCTGGCCGTCTTTAATATTCAGGAAATGGGCTTCCTCTGCTGCAGAAGCAGGCTGTAGAGACACTTACTTTGCAAAACTGTATAATGTTTTCTATTGGTTTTGTGGTTCATGCAGATAACATCAGCTCTGTTTCATGAGGCCTGGCACTGAGCTTCACAACTGTGAAGCTGTGTTGCATCTTTACTGTGTAAAATAATAAGACATGCTTTCAGTCGAAACATTCCTAGTAACATAGAGAAGTGCACATTGTACGTAAAATTAAATATGTTTGGTGTGTTATTGTACATAATAATATCTTTCAGCTATCTGGCTTGTGCTTTAAATCTCTGTCGTAATTTTATTGTTGCATTCAATGTATCCTAATATTAGTACCGTTACAGTTGGTTTATTTGGGATATATTTATTTATGTGTTTATTTGTGTGTTTATTGATTGATTTACTGCTGAACTGAAATGTCCAAACTGTAGTATGACGTTACTTAAATGGTTTAATCAATGCCATTTAATGTTTCTGCATCTGCTTCAAATTAAGATTGCAGCGCATTTGCGCGTGCGCTCGTTTGTGTATCTGCATGCGCTATTCACTGGAAATCCCAAAACGATTGATGAAATATTAGCATTACATTATTCTTAATATGTCAACATGGGCTTTTATATGGGAATTTGCACGAGCTAGACAGACACAACAAATGACGCTATAACAATACCGAGATCCCAAGAAATGCATTATTGTTGACAAAATGCACATGGTGAAGAAATGTGTGCAATAGTACAGACAGCAAGTTCTATTTGATCTGGATTTTACTTCGCAAAAGATAGCCTATGATCTGTATAGTGACTCCAGGCTCCATGGCTTTCTTGAGGTGATGGCTGAATGTACCTTATGTTTTGAAATATGACTACTTGTTGTATTTAGTGTTGAGAAACACCGTGTCTCCAAATAATGTAGCTCATGTTTCGTGTCTAACTAGTTTTCTTAGAACTCTTGATGCATAGCGATCAAAGAGGCAGCCTAACAGCAAAGACATTCGACATTACAGTAACGTCGGAAGTATAACTTGAAAACTTTGACAAATTGGTTCCACACTCCTCCTCGCTTGCATGACTCTAAGAAGAACCCGCCTTTCCCTTGCGGATTGGTGCTGCGGTAAGAAGGGAAACATAGAAGCTTGGTTTGATTTCTTCCTCTTTCTAATCACGAGCTCCTCATGCAGCTGCGGCTCAGTCCGTCGGAAATCTCCGACGAATCGACATGTGTCAGACTCCAAACATAACATCAAGAAGATTCGCGGGTGAGTGCAGTTTGTTTTTGATCTTACCAACTTCCATTTCTTTGGGTTTTGGCTAGTTCGCATTGGTCAAAAGACTTTGTCAACAACTGTAGCATTTGCGTCATGACACAGCCTATTGCTGAAAAAACTGAATTAGCCTATTTAACTGAGAAGGTTTTCTTTAGACAGAATCAACACACTTGTAGACAAAAGCACATCTACATTTTAAGTGTACCTTACGGCTAGTCTGCTTCTGTCTCACTGTTCGCCCTCATGTTCATTTTCGCAACGCAACCTGTTGTTAGTGACGTTCATAATAGGTTCCTCTTTTGTATTCCAGTTGTGCCCGATGTTCCACACACCTGACTACACACACACATTAACACACACATACACACACTAACACACACACTCACAGATTATTAAGCATAATGAGCTGTTCAGGCAATGGCGCCCTTTGTTCTAAAAATTGCCTCTCATCACAGAAATTAACTTTTTGAAATTACACTGGGCGTCCCCCTTCATTTCCATTTAGATTGGCTTTGCCCATAGAACACCCATGGAATTATTTATTTATTATCGAAGCCGTTTCGAGCGCCGGCGCCCTCTCCATAATTGGGTGATTAAACCCCCATACCCCCCACCCCTACCCCCCCCCCCCCCTACCCTCCCTACCAACCCTCCCTTGCCCGCAGGTATGGTGCCCCTACTCTGTGTGGCCTGGTTGCTGGGCCTTCTACTACCTGCCTGCCCGGTGGCGGCGGCTCGCATGAGTGCCCTACGGGGCCCGCTGCCTCCTGAAGAGGTCCCCTTCCTGACCGTGTGGAACGCCCCGACGGCGCTCTGTGAGAGCCGCTTCGGCGTGGACCTGGACCTGTCCGTCTTCGACATCGTGGCCAACCACGACCAGGTGTTCATGGGGGACAACATCACCATCTTCTACGAGAAGAACCTGGGGCTGTACCCGCACTACACGACCCTGGGCACGTCCATCAACGGGGGCATCCCGCAGAACGCTAGCCTGGGCGACCACCTGTGGCAGGTAGACAGCGACCTGCGCACCTACGTGCCCGAGCGCATCTTCCACGGCCTGGCCATCATCGACTGGGAGCGCTGGAGGCCCATCTGGGAGCGCAACTGGGAGAGCAAGCGCATCTACCTGGACGCCTCGCGGGTGATGGTGAAGGAGCGCCACCCGGACTGGCCCCCCGAGCGGGTGGAGTGGGAGGCGCGCGACCTGTTCGAGTGCGCCGCCAAGGCCTTCATGGAGGAGACGCTGAAGCTGGTCACTCGCGAGCGCCCCGGGGGCCTGTGGGGCTTCTACGGCTTCCCCTGCTGCTACAACTACCAGTACAAGGACCTGACGGTCAACTACACGGGAGAGTGCCCCACCGTGGAGCTGAAACGCAACGAGGAGCTGCTGTGGCTGTGGAACGTCAGCTCGGCCCTCTACCCCGACATCTACCTGGAGCTGGGCCTCAGGGGCCGCAACAAGGAGATCACCCTCTACGCCAGGCACAGGGTGCAGGAAGCCATGAGGGTCCGCAAGCTGGTCACCGCTCCCATCCCCCCTCCCGTGGTGCCATACGCACGCATCGCCTACACCTACTCCCTGGAGTTCCTGTCTGAGGTAAACTCATGGCCGTATGACAATATGAGTCATGTTACAGTAGTGGGCCTTGCTGTCTTAAAGTCTTACTGGCCAAAAAAGAAAAAAAAGAAACGCACATCGTTTGCATCCCATGTCCAGGTGAAGGACAAAATGTGTCAATTAAATTCCACAGAAAGGGGTCAGCACACCTAAACTTTTTTTGTTTTGTTTTATATTTTTGGCACAAAGTTACGTTTGGCCCATCGTTGCTCTTCCTCAGATTGATCTGTGTTTGGGAAGACCAATAAACGTGGAAACATCATTCCGTGCCAAAGAACTAAAAGCATTAAAGGAGTGCAGGCCCCTGTTTTTCTAAATTTCAGTGAGCAAATAAAAGTATGATGGATCACAGTATTCGGCACTTTGATCGAAGCATCTTGCAAAAAAACCCTTTTAAAAAGATGTACGTGAGGATTTGTAAATCGCAGGAAATACACTGGACTATGCCATTATAATAATTAATATACTGTTAACTTTTTACTAGATGACAAGGCCTTTCATTTTTTCCCTTGAAATCAAGTTTGCCCTTTATTAACACATTAATATATATGAGGATTAACATATAATTAAAAGATATGGAACAAAGACTTTGGTATAAGTACATAGCAAGATAATAAAAATGCTGGACAAAGTCATATGCTAAGGATAATCAATAATAATAGCAGATATTTTCTGCTCATTTATTATGCAGCTGTACATGCATTCACATTTTTAGCTATTCAGCAATGACATTTGGGCGCTTTTGAGTGGAGAGTGGAAACTGACATAATTTATCTGTGTGTTAACACTATATCTATTTTTATCAGCTTCTCTGAAGACATAAACCACATATAGTTTCCTGTTGCAGTTGTGATAAGTTTGGCCGTTGTTCCAAAATGTACTTTTCAAATGTGAATGCTGCTGCACTGAATTTGAATACTTGTGACTTTTCCCTCGCTCTGTGTCTCTCTGTCTCTCTCTCTCTCTCCTGCTTAAACATGCCATGATGGACAGTTCTGCAGAAGAGGCATCTGAACATGCCAAACCCCAATTTGCATTCGACTGTCACTTCTGTGTGTGCAAATTTCGTTTGGTACGCATGTGGTCCCAATATATTACCGCTACCGACCTACATGTGACTTTCTGTTTGAAGGGCTCGGTACTGAGTTTGTATTACTCCCATTACACGTCTCAACTACCTGCATTTAAATCGGCAACAGATCATGCAGGAGCTCAACAAACAAATCGCAATCGCTTTTTGCAAGACATTGCATCATTAATGCATCATTTTTGAGCTTTGGTTAAAAATGAGTTAAATTAGATAAATTAGCAACATCAGAAACATGCACGAATCATCTGAGCTGGCACTGCTAAAAGCTCGGTCACATGTTAACTGGCATCCTTTGGTGACACTGCTGGCTGTTCCATGCCTGTGACATGTTTTTTCCCTGTAGTGTTCTGACCCCAAACAACAAAACTACATAGTGCATAGCCTGGGACGTGATGTGGGAATGATGTGGGTGTTTGGCTGACCTCCACGTGACCATGTGTCAAGATTAAAGATGACAACATTACAAAAGCAGTTGTTCATGAAATCATACCTCAAAATACCACTTTTCATTGTTTTTGCTTTGTTTTTTTTCCTGTCAGTGTCATGTGACAGGAAAAAAGTGTTTCATAATTTTGAGTTTTTCCCTCATGTTTTTGTTCTGTTCTGTTTTCCCTGTGTGCTGACGCTGACTCACGGCTGGTTGCCATGGCGCTGTGGTTGCCGTGGCGCAGGAGGATCTGATACACACAATCGGGGAGAGCGCCGCTTTGGGGGCCGCCGGCGTCGTGCTGTGGGGAGACGCCACCTACTCTGAATCCAAGGTACACACACACACACACACACTTGCATTGGACAAGCAAACATAACACACACACACACACACACACACACACACACACTTGCATTGGACAAGCAAACATAACACACACACACACACACACACACACACACACTTGCATTGTACAAGCAAACATAACACACACACACACACACACACACACAGCCACAACATGAGTAATTCTTAGGTACATTTGCTCAGAGCATGTTCAAGTTTTAGATTAGATTTTTATCTTGGAATTAAAATCACAGTGGGTTGACCATGCAGTCAACATGTGAACATTCAGTCTATGAGCAACACATGCATAAACACATCACCAGAACTGTGTAGAAAGCAACTCCCTCAAAAACCTCAGCTCTTCTTTCTGTCCCCTTTTGAGTCAGTTTCCCAGCTTGGGATCAATAAAGTGGATCTTTTACATTTACATTATATTGCATTTGGCAGATGCTTTTATCCAAAGCGACTTACAAAACCTATCTATCTATCTCCGACAGTCGTCTTGTGAAACGGTGAAGAGCTACGTGGACGAGGTGCTGGGCCGCTACGTGGTGAACGTGACCACGGCGGCGGACATGTGCAGCCGCACCATCTGCCACAGCAACGGCCGCTGCCAGCGCCGCAACCCCATGTCCGGCGCCTACCTCCACCTGGACCCCTCCGCCTGGACCATCGTGCCCCGGCCCCAGCGCGGGAGTGGGGGCGGGAGGACACGCAGCCTACAGGGCCCAGCCTTCAAGGCCCAGAGGATCCCTGGCACCGCGCAGGACGACCTCAAGGCCCGCCTAATGCCCTTCATGTGCCAGTGTTACCAGGGTTGGATGGGGGAGCACTGCGACGTCAGGATCCTACCCCCATCTCACTAAAGACTGTTCAGGGCAGGGCAGGGAAGGAGAGGAGAGGAGAGGAGAGGGGAGGTTTTTTCAGTTAAAAGTGAGATGAGATTGCTTTATACTAATGTGTGTAACTCTTAATCTTACTCAAAGCTTACTAAAGTTTCATAGAGCCGTGACACCATCTCACACATCTCACAGAAATGACACATTGATTGTACTAGGAATTTAATGATCCCTTTAATGACATAGTCGCAATACTAAATGCCTGTACACTAGGAAAGGGTTGGGAGATTTTGTTTTAGCTGGATCCTGTGAGTTTTCAGAAAACTTGGTGATCCGATACATCCAGGAATGTTTTTTTTTTTGCTTTTTAACTGAGTAGGTAAAGAGATAATTTACCACAAACCACCTGATTGACATCAGAGCAATGACATGAAAAATGATTAGATGAGTACAGCCTGACTTTGGTTAGGATAATCAGAAAGGCCTGGGCCCCCTTATTAGTGGCGCCACAGTGTTTCTGTTACTGGTACCTTCTAAACTTACCTCGTTTTTATATTGTATTAATGTCTTGAAATGTCAGGAATATTTACGAGATGAATAGGTCTACACACACATGCTAATAAAGATTCCCTGCTGTGTGTATGTGATCTAAGCTCTTGAAAGACTTGCTTTGACGAACTGGGTTTTTTTTTTTTCAGTCAGAGATTGTAATGCGAGTCACCTGGCGTTTACCAGAAAACCGCGTGAAGTAGTCCACATACAGGGTTTTCTCAAAAGTAGATGAGTTGGAATTATGATGTAGCCTACCATCGATACCCCGTTTTCCGTGCAAGTCACCAGTGACCAGGAGATGGCGGTAAAGAAACGTCGATATTCCCTACACCGCATGCAGTAGAACCTCAGATGCTTTCTTCGAGAAATTGGGGATGAGGAGAAAGACCCTTGAAGGACAACAACGAATATCATTAGTAGAAGTGACAGGCTGTAGGCTCATCTGAATACTACCCTGATATTTGAGGTCTTTCAAACATGTTTTGCCTGTTTTTCCAATAAATAAAAGTCTTGACTGAAATAAGTGTAGCTTTTTAACAACATTTGCATCAGCAAATCAATTAAAGCCACTCCGAAATAAAGCTATTATTCAGTCTTTATATTTAAGTGGACCATTCAACCAACCAGGACACTTCCAACCCTTTTTATCGCCATTGGTGAAATGCTACTGAAAATGTTTAGATGCTGATTAATTACATATTTTTCCCTCTCACAAGAAAGAAACCAACACCGAGACCTTGCTGGTGAGTTTGTAGAAGGATTCATGTAGGCCTATTTCCACCTGTCAAGCTCTCTACGAATGGGGCTCAGATAAAGAATCCCCAAACATTGTCTGCAAAGTTAGGTCTCAATCACTCTAAAAGAACGATTGAATTGACCCAGACCACAATGAGATAAGCCGTTGCCAAAGCGGGTGACATTGGACAGCGGAGCGAGATTCACTTCATCAGTCCCGACCGAAAAAGCAAGTCCCCTGACGCATCGTTACATTTCGCCACAGCCTTTCGTCTGGTCCAGCATGGCCATGCCGCTTCTCTCAAGTTCGTAGGCTACATTCTCGAGCGTCTGCTAGTTTTCGTGAGCTGTGACCCGAATCCACGGTAACAGTGTCCTTTTGCTACTCATGGTGAGGAAAGCAGCTTCCCTCTAGCGTTACGTCTCTCCCTCTCTCTCTCCCTCTCTCTCATTGTCCTTCAGCGGTGAACACGTCTTTACACAAGGCTGTTGGGCCTTAAGGACCGTTTGGGAATTTGATCTAAAAACGTCATACATTTGTTTATGTTTTGTTAAGTAATTATAAGGCTAATTTCCGGCTCTAAACAGGACTGCCTCGAAGGAGTAATTTTGACAAAAAAAGAGACGTGATTTAAACGACCTAGCCTTATTCAACAATGTCCCTCCATATACGCACCATTTTCTTTTCAGCAATATTTTAACCTCGTCTGTCAAGGCTTGGCAATATTTTTACACTAATGTCACGGAAGTTTATGCAGGTTAAGAAAACACAGGTGTCACACATTTGCTTTAACCTTCATTATTCATTATACATTCATTAAGTGTACACCAATAAACAATTTGTATGTCCTAGTACAAACTAATCAAGACTATGAAGACTCAATTGTACTTTAGTCCTACTTGGGCAGCTCTAAATTCGCTGACACGTTTGTTCACAATCTGTTGCAGTTCTGTGTACTGTGATGCAGTTACCCTCTGTAGGCTATGCAGAAGATATAGAGGAATAAAGTGTTTATGTTTTATCTCAAACTTAAAAAATGAGTTTGAGTAATGACAGTAATCCACAAACAACAATCATAGTGAATTTATTTAAAAAGGCATGTAATTTATGTACTCGTCTACTTGTATGAAACATCTAAGTTGTATACTTTTTAGGAGGCAGCCTAATTCTGGTAAGTCACCCCCACCCATTTCTGCGGCCTGCAGTTCCTCACTGTTCCCTTCTAAATTTAGCTGTATGGCAAGAGCAAACTTCTTAAGAATTCCTTCTTCCTCTGGTCCCTGTGCCATTAGTGGTACAGCTGTGACATGTGTACTAACTAAGAATTTCTTCATGTTCAAAAATGATTTTTTCCTACAAATTAAAGGTACTGCTATGGGGAGCACCATGGCACCGAACTACGCAAATCTGTTTGTGGGCCATTTCGAGCACAACGCTGTTTTAAACCATGCTGTTAACCCCTTCTTCCATAATATTGTCCTTTGGCGCAGGTACATTGATGATATATTTTTAATATGGCTAGGCACAGAAAGTGAACTCTTGAAATTCCAAGACTTTTTAAATAGCAAAAATGAACATCTGAGATTCACTGGGGATTTTAACATGGAGAAAGTAAGCTTCCTGGATCTTATGATATCCAAAGATGGTAATCGGTTAAAAACTGACCTATACAAAAAGCCGACAGACAGAAACACTATTCTTCATGGAAAGAGCTACCACCCCACCAGTCTAAAGCAGAGTCTACCCATCAGCCAATTCAATAGAATACGACGCATTTGCAGTGATGACCAAGACTACAATAAACAATGTACGTCCATGTCCGAGCGCTTTAGGGAGCGAGGATATGCAGAAAACTGGATAGACAACGCGAGAGACAGATTCAGCAACATTGACCAAGACCAGTGTCTACGTAGGAAAAGGGATAAAACTCCCGATAACAGGCTATCCTGCATTACGCAATACTCGCCACTCAGTAAAGAATTTGAGGCGATAGTGAAAAAACACTGGCCTATCCTAAGCTCAGACACCACACTCAGAGATATATCTTTCAGACAACCTCCACGCTTTGTCTTTAAACGCTCGCCCAATATACGAGACCTTGTTGTCAGAGCGGACCGACCACAAAAGAACGCACCACAAATATTCCCTCCCGTTCCAGACGGCAATTACAGGTGCGGACATTGCGCGCAATGTAACTTCACCTACAAGTGCAAAACCTACCAGCACCCACACTCAGGTAGGACACATAAAATCAAGGGAGTCATAACGTGCAATACAAAAAACGTAATTTATATGATAAAATGTCCTTGTGGTCTAGCCTACATTGGGAAAACAACACGATGCCTTAAAACCCGCATTGCTGAGCACAGGAGTAACATAAGGCTCAATGATGAGAAAAATCCAGTAGCAGTACATTTTAACACAATGAAGCACAATCTGGCAACTCTTAAATATATCGGTATTGAACAAGTTGTCACCCCTAGACGGGGGGGAGATGTTGACAATTTACTACTTAGAAGAGAGGCTTTTTATATATACACTTTGGACACAATTTCACCAAAGGGACTTAACATGTATTTTGACTTGAAACCTTTTCTGTAACTGTTTTTAACTACTGTGTATGTGCATGTTTATTGTGTCCGAAATAACGATGCATCTACATTGTTTCTTTATTATTCTTTATTTTTTCAAACGTGTCAATGTTTTGGTTTTTGCCGACACAGGCCAGGTCACCTGTCAGCCCTGTTGTTGACATACGTCGGACGTCCTGCGTCCTGACATACGTCGGACGTCCTGCCTGGGCGGGTGTAGCTTGATGGGTCATGTGATATAGGCCACCATTTCTTCCTGTTACCCATATGCCTGATGAAGATCCACAAGGATCGAAACGTTGCATTTTAAATAATAAAATTTAACTTTTGGAGCAAACAAGGCAGTGTGCAGACCCACATCTTTATACAGCTGTGACATGAACATTGACTCGTGTCTGTGTGTGTGTGTGTGCATGCACATATGTGTGTGTGTGTGTGTGTGTGTGTGTGTGTGTGTGTTCTTGAGATTTGCTGTCTTTGCTGTAACACTCCTGATGAGAAGTGACCCGACAGACTGTCACATGTGACTTATCCTCCGATGGGCAGCGTCTTCGCTCCCGCCAAAGCCCATTATAACTCTGTGAATAGGAGGTAGCGGCGACTAGGGCGCGCGCACTCGCACAAACACACATTGAAGAGGCACACAATGACTGTCTGATTTGCCACAGCAATTTTCTCCCTGGATGACCACCAGTCAATCATCAAAGGAAGGCCTCGCCTCCTAGCGCTGACCAATCAATGGGCCACAAAGGGCCATCTCCTCTCGGCACCGGCCAATCAATCGCTCACAAAGACACTTCTGCTTTGGCTGCATCACGCAGAGAAGAATGTGGTTATGTCATTGTTTAGCCATTAAATAACACCAGCACCTTCTGAAAGAAAACAAAAAAGGCTGCCTTAAATGTACCAGTGAACCATATAGCAAGGATAAGGACGTAATTATGTCTTTGTTCGACCATATAAGCTATGTTATCACCTGTGAAGGTAAAAAAAAATAGCATGCCTATGAATGAATCAGCTATCTACAGGAGCCTACTTAGTGTCGTGCCATTAAATGAGAAACCCACAAACTTAACCTGCTTTCTGATCCTTCCATGAGTTTTTAATTTATTCCTAAAAGATGTATTCCTTGTGTAAATTCTTTTTTGGTCCTCTTTCTTCTCTCATGTCACCAACACCTACTCTCTGTCTGTTTGAATAAACAGTCGCAGCATTGGTGGCCAATTTGTCCAAGAAATCGGCCTGGTGGTTGAGGAGTTTCTTCTTATTTGTGAGGACGTCACAATGACGCCCAGGCAACGTTGTGAGAATCCAGCAGATACAAAGGACATTACTTGTTCATGTAATGCTGAATTATCAAACCTATTACAGAAAGGCTGAACACTCCTTTAGCAAGTAACTCACTGTAAAAGCAGTGAGTTACATAAAACATGAAGACTAAAGCATTCAGTGCATATGTTAAATAAAGCAGAACTAGTCTGAGATTGTTACAGAGGTTATAGTCTGATGAGTACATACTTGACTACGCACATAAATATGAAGCTGGTGAACTAGATGTTGGGGTCTAGTAGCTTTCTAACCAGGTCACTTCTTTCTGCCCCTGTGTCTATGACACTGTGAAGAGACAAATGTATTGCTCTGTGGCTGTAAGCAATACTTTACTGTAAGTGAATTTGTGGCTTTCACTGGGATCTTGCTGTATTTCGTAGCAGATGAAACACTGAGTAAAAGAAAATGTTGTATCCTAAGGTGTGAGTTAAGTATTTTTGTGTAAGGGGTTGGTGTAAGGGGTTGGAAGAAATATTTGTGACATTTTATTACAAGACTTGCAGGTGTTGTTTTGAAATTCTACCGTTGCTTCCCAACAGTCTGAGTCATCCCTTGCTGTCCTGACTGTGTGCTCTTGTCCTCTTTGAGTTCTATTTTCTGTTTTTTTTTTTATCACATCATGGCCACTTGCTGCCAGGTGCATTAGCTCGCATTGGCAAATTGGCAGAAGTTGCCCTGTTGTTAGACCTGAGCAAGCGTTTGTTTGTTTGCTCGTTTATTTGACTGTGGTGCAGTGCAAACCTGATGAAGGAACCTCAGGAAAGCCTGACAGCCAGGTCTGCAGAGGGGGAGACATAGGTTGAAAAAGATTTGTTGATCTATTGATGCTGTCTATGATCGTAATCATCATGATCTGGTGATGAACCTTCATGTCAAAGATCAGATGTCTGTATCAGTGAAGCCCCCTATCACCTAACGTGTATTTTACTATTTCCTGTTTCCCTTTTAATCTGCTTTTACTTTTCTGGCCATGGTGGTCAGAACCGGTATCCGTAAGTAGATTAGATGCATGGTTCAATTTCGTTGTGCTATTACATTGACAATAGCCTAAAGGAATTCCAATTCTTCTGGTTCTGATTCTGACTCATTGTGTCTGCAGGTATGTAGAGAACAGTGCCTTGAACATACACACACACACACACACACACACTCACACACACACACACACACACACACACACACACACACACACACACACACACACACACACACACACACACACACATGCACTGCTCATACACACACATGCACACACACACACTACTCATATACACACACACACACACACACACACACATACACACTACTCTTGTACACACGTACACGTACACACCATTTTAAATCCCATTTTATTCTCAGGCAGTTCATGAATCCTGGCCAGTCAGTACTGCCTCCTACCTCATCAGAACCAGAGCCACAGGTCCAGCCCAGCCCAGGTGTCCTCCTGCCAGCCCCTAACAAATGTTGCTGCTTTGCAGAGCACAGGGCCATGCTGCCCACCTGAACACTGAACAGCAGAGTTGCTCATCCTCTGAGGCTTCAGAAGAAGGACAGCACCTAGATGAATATATTATACATTATATACCAGTGGTTCTTAACCTTGTTGGAGGTACCGAACCCCACCAGTTTCATATGCTCATTCAACGAACCCTTCTTCAGTAAAAATAAAAGTATATATATGATTTTTTTACTGGTGCACAAAATGAAACGTGCATTGACGGTTCCACCGAGGCTCCACCGAACCCCTGAGACCGACTCACCGAACCCCTAGGGTTCGCTCGAACCCAGGTTAAGAACCACTGTTATATACATTATATACATTAACTGCACTGTGCTAGACTGTCATACGCCGACACACACACCCACACACATAGAAAAGAGGTACAGCACCTAGATTTTAGAATATATTACATCAATATACAATATATTACACTTTATGCACCCAAAAAGGACCCTCTGCCTACTCCTCAATAGGATTAGACCACTCACTAACAAGAGAAGGAGAGCTGATGGAGGAGAGTTTGATTTGCTAAAACATTTTAACAACATTGATTTTGTTACTGTTTTCCCCGATTTTGTGTCGTTTAACTTTGCAGAATTTGCAGTTTTTTGTTTACTGTTGGGCCTGACGTTACATAACTGGTTCATTCATGTCACCAAGGATAATGTCCCTACTGCAGTGTTATGCAGGAAGTGCCTGAGAGCAGAAGATAGGGGATGAGGCTCCTCTGCTCCTAAAAGTGATGAATAAGCTGATATATGACGTCTTGTCATGGAATCACATCATATGCACACACATGCACGCACCCACACACACATACACACACACACATAGTTTCTCTGTCTCTCTGTCTCTTTCTCACTCTTTCTCCCTCTCTCTCTCTCTCACACACACACACACAGTGATATTATGGCATTCCAGCTGCATATTTCTCAACATTTTTTTTCCTGTTATCCAAATTTTTTTCCAGTGATGGTTTTTCACCCTCCTTATCATTCCTTTCAGTTCATTCCTAGAGATTCCATTTGGCCTAACTCATAATTAACTCTGAGCCCCTTGAAACACGGGTCTCGCTGGGCTGGGGGGTTTTTGCCTTTCCTGAGACGTCCACAATTGTCGTGTATATCTTCCCTACACTCTCAACCTCTCAGAAATTGCCTCTGAAAGTGAAGTGCAGTCATCTGAAGAAAAAAAAAAAAAGGAAAAAAATGGATCCCCAAATTTAGCTAAAATATGAATTTTTATGAATGGCTTTCTTTTCTCTGTGTCGTTGCTGCCAATTTTCATCTCTGCCGTGTTCGTCTTTGTTGCTCTCGTTCCTCCATTTTGTCTGCTCTTCTTCTGCCTCACAACCTTTCTCTGGCTCATTGTTGTACACCATTGTCACTCTGAAAGTACCCACATTAAAAACACTATTTGTGTTTTACACACAGAGACACGTTTACGTTCTTTTAGTCAAACACACACACCCACACAAACACAACAAAACACATACACACACACACACACACACACACACACACACACACACACACACACACACACACACACACACTGACACACCCACACACATAATCACTGACAAAAACACACAAACACAAAACACACACACACACAAAACACACACACACACACACACACACACACACACACACACACACACACACCCTTTTATAAATGTGTCACCTGTTCCCACTGTCTCAAACAACACACACACATGCCTTTGCTCCCCACCTTTGCTCTGCACACTGGGGCAGATGTAGGGTGTAGGGTGGGCTTGTCTGGCAACGGTGGCCAGGAGTTGTTGGGTCTCAGCACAAA
>CM059267.1:6008893-6021393 GCA_030347295.1 Setipinna tenuifilis | reverse complement strand
AGGTCTCTCACCACCACCAGCTGCTATGCTGATGACTGGCTTCAGAATCAGCGTTGTCTCGCACATTATTTTTAACCGGTTTCCAAGACAACAGCCATTTGAATCTCTGCTGCTCATCTACTCATTGGCTCTGGTCATCAGCGGGTTGACGTTTGTTCGGGCGTCCCGCTAGTCCCATTTAGTCATTAGCGATAGACCACTGAGCAACATTAGGCCAGAGGACAGGGATTCTGTCGCGGCATCAGGCGATCCGCGTGTACTTCGGTGACAAAACCGATATAGGCCTATCATTTCAACCCTTTTTCAGTGCAGCTCACAGTGACAAACACACACAGACCTCAGTTTGCGTTTTTTAGTTTGTAATATTGTCACCAATCTGCCACTACTATGCCAGTGTAGTGCCATCGACATGTCGAGGTTGGTTGGAAGTTTAGAGAAGGTGAAACATTAAAAGTGACACACTGTTTTTTAAAAAGTTAGAACAGGTCCATGGGCTACAAAAACATGTTCATTAAGGTCTTTATACAAAATCACTGTCACATTAAGGCGATCTCACCAGGTCTATTCTTTTCTCCAATTTTTTTCCCTTTTAGAATGAGTTGTTTAGGGTTTTTTTCACCTTTATGCAATGAGCTTCTTGCTGGCCATGATCGACCCCACCCATTCCATGTTTACATTCATGATCACTACATATAGAAATGGCAGAAAGCAGAGGCACAATCCATATGTGTGACCCTGAGTCTGACCCAGAGCTAATGCTCCCCTAGCTGACGTTAGTGTGGGGGTAGCCAGAGAAATGGCTCATAGAAGCACAGCGTTCCTGATGCCAAAACTTTCGACTAATTCTCAGAAAACGAATGGATGTTTTTTTTTTTTGGTGATTGGAGTGTTTATAGGAGAAGTAGAGAGGCAAATGACAATACAAAAACACACAAAAAGTCAATTTTACATAATATGTCCCCTTTAAAGCTCTTACTTTATTTGCTTGAAGACATTTGAAGCTTTTTAGCCCAAATGGAGAATAATTTGTCCTGGCAGGGTATTACAGCTTTTCTAAATTGCTAAAGCACAAAAACCTATTGACTGAACAACTTTCTTAAACTATTTCTCACAACTTCTAACTGTTTTGTCAATACCTGAAACAATTTTCACATAGTAGAACAATTTGCAAAACTCACTGACTCCTCTTTGCAAAACTACAAACACATTCTCATTTTTAAAACACATTTTGCATTATTTAACACACATGATGCAAAATGGTAAACATTCATCTCCACATTTAATCACAAATAGAGCACAAATGCCATACATTAAGCACAACAAGTCAGAATTGAGTTTCCTTCATTTCAAATGAGCTGAAATATAATACAGTTTTTTATGTTTGCTTACACGCTAAAATCTAAAGTTTTCCACAGTTAATGAAACCCAATACTCAAATAACAAAACATCAGCTCAGGTAGGCACCACTCTAAGCACATTTTCAGCTTCACACTTTTTACAAAACACTACACACAGTGATTTGCTAAACATTACACACACTTACACGCATTACACACATGATGCTATTGTAATGTCACCTTTTGTCCATTTCAAAACACTAGCTACAAATTGACCACACACTTGCAACCAACTGGTTAAACACAATTGTCATGTGCCAAAACACTAAGGGATAAAATGCAAAACACAGTAATCATACTTAAACACTGTAAAATAGAAAATAGGGGCGTTACTTTGACTTGAATATGAATGTAAGGCAGTGTTGTAGCAAGAGGAAGAGAAAGAGGGACAGTAAAGATTAGAGTGAGATGACATGTAACAAGAGGTAAACACTATCATGCAAGGTACAATGGGAGGAGAGCAGACAGAAAAGACTAAATTGGTCACATTGGAATGACATTGGTTGACTACCTTGAAAACGCTACGTTGACACTTGCCACCAAATTAGCCAGAGATGATACTTAGAGTAACTTTTTGTCTCCATCAACACTGTGTTTTACTATGTTTGCTGTGAATATGGTTCTTTGGAGAAATGGTTTTCAATATGCAACCATGCAACACAAACACTTCAGCATATTGACTGATTTTGTATTATATAAAAGTAAAAGAAATATATTAAAATATATTTGGTGAACAGCATTAGTCATATGTTGTGTTTACAGTTTTTTATGTTTGCTTACACGCTAAAATCTAAAGTTTTCCACAATTAATGAAACCCAATACTCAAATACCAAAACATCGGCTCAGGTAGGCACCACTCTAAGCACATTTTCAGCTTCACACTTTTTACAAAACACTACACACAGTGATTTGCTAAACATTACACACACTTACACGCATTACACACATGATGCTATTGTAATGTCACCTTTTGTCCATTTCAAAACACTAGCTACAAATTGACCACACACTTGCAACCAACTGGTTAAACACAATTGTCATGTGCCAAAACACTAAGGGATAAAATGCAAAACACAGTAATCATACTTAAACACTGTAAAATAGAAAATAGGGGCGTTACTTTGACTTGAATATGAATGTAAGGCAGTGTTGTAGCAAGAGGAAGAGAAAGAGGGACAGTAAAGATTAGAGTGAGATGACATGTAACAAGAGGTAAACACTATCATGCAAGGTACAATGGGAGGAGAGCAGACAGAAAAGACTAAATTGGTCACATTGGAATGACATTGGTTGACTACCTTGAAAACGCTACGTTGACACTTGCCACCAAATTAGCCAGAGATGATACTTAGAGTAACTTTTTGTCTCCATCAACACTGTGTTTTACTATGTTTGCTGTGAATATGGTTCTTTGGAGAAATGGTTTTCAATATGCAACCATGCAACACAAACACTTCAGCATATTGACTGATTTTGTATTATATAAAAGTAAAAGAAATATATTAAAATATATTTGGTGAACAGCATTAGTCATATGTTGTGTTTACAGTTTTTTATGTTTGCTTACACGCTAAAATCTAAAGTTTTCCACAATTAATGAAACCCAATACTCAAATACCAAAACATCGGCTCAGGTAGGCACCACTCTAAGCACATTTTCAGCTTCACACATTTTGCAAAACACTACACACAGCAATTTGCAAAACATTACACACATTTAAATGCCATACACACATGATGCTTTTGTAATGTCACCTTTTTTCCATTTCAAAACACTAGCTACCAAATGACCACACACTTGCAACCAACTGGTTAAACACAATTGTCATGTGCCAAAACACTAAGGGAAAAAATGCAAAACACAGTAATCATACTTAAACACTGTAAAATAGAAAGCAGGGGCATAACTTTGACTTGAATATGAATGTAAGGCTTAGTAAATAAAGTAAAGTAAAGATTAGAGTGAAGAGGTAAATACTATCACTGCAAGGTACAATGGGAGGAGAGCAGACAGAAAAGATAAGGACTAAATTGATCACATTGGAATGACATTGGTTGACTACCTTGAAAACGCTATGTTGAGACTTGCCACCAAATTAGCCAGACATGATACTTAGAGTAACTTTTTGTCTCCAACAACACTGTGTTTTACTATTTTTGCTGTGAATATGGTTCTTTGAAAAAATGGTTTTCAACATGCAACCATGCAACAAGCAAACACTTCAGCATATTGACTGATTTTGGATTACATAAAAGTAAAAAAACATCTATTGAAATATATTTAGTGAACAGCATTTGTCATGTGTGTAGTGGTCTCGGTATATATTTTTAACTTTACCACAGTTTTAGTGAAGGGGAGGAGAAAAAAAAAGTTACCCCACCAGGGTTTGAACCCAGGTCTCCAGGGTACCAAACATGCACTTTGACCACAACACCAAAGAGCCAGACAGTGTGTTATGGTACTCACACCCAAAACCCTAATGATGGTCACTCCAATGATGGAACTTATCCTTGCATATTTGGACAGAGTACACAACATTGTAACTGCAGTGAACACGAATGAACGCATGCGTTACATTGTTGTGTGGGACAATGTGTCCTTTCATAGATCTCCTTTGGTACGAAATTGGTTTCTACAGCATCCACAGTTTACAGTCCTTTTTCTTCCACCATACTCATCTTTTCTAAATCCAATAGAAGAGTATTTCTCAGCATGGCGGTGGAAGTTTTACGATCTCGATGAAATTCTGTGGCCAGATGCAGCAAGGAGAAGGGATGCCTATTTTTTTCTTCAACATGGTTAAAGATACTGCTGTGTATTGTTTTGTTCAGTATATACTTTGTTTTCAAACTGCAACTATTGTCTGAGTTGAGTCTAGTTACAGGATAAAAAAATAAACATTTTCATTGGTGTGCAGAATTGCTGTCATGTAGTGTCGAATTTGTGAATTGGTGTCATCGGGTGAATTTACTATATTTTACTTTGTCTGTGTAATTTACAAGAGAGCAAATGTTACAATTATTTTGCATTTATTACCACTGTGTCTAACTTATTCCAATACAATCATATGATGTGACTCATGTGTGTGCAATTTGGTGCCAGAATTGCATTTTTATAAATATGTGTACACTTTTGACAAAAGAATAGCATTTTGCAATAGAGCTGGGGTGTTCTGTTACAGTTTTTTACAGTTGCTTAAACTCAATTTTAAAAACTGGGCCCATGTTGACAAAACACTACACACAGTTAATGCAACCATACACCCAATTAACAGAACACCCCAGCTCTATTGCAAAATGCTATTCTGTTTACAAAACTATACACTTTTTTATAAAAATGTGATTTTGTTGCCAAATCATACACACATGATTCATATGATCTATTTGTGTTCCAGTGAGTTACACACTGTAGTAATCAATCCTAAACACTTTGTAACATTCTGACTTTTCTAATGACATGATCTGGGTTTCATTTTTTCAGACATATTGATAAATGACATGAATGCATTCATGAAACACAACATATGACTAATGCTGTTCACCAAATATATTTTAATATATTTCTTTTACTTTTATATAATACAAAACCAGTCAATATGCTGAAGTGTTTGTGTTGCATGGTTGCATATTGAAAACCATTTCTCCAAAGAACCATATTCACAGCAAACATAGTAAAACACAGTGTTGTTGGAGACAAAAAGTTACTCTAAGTATCATGTCTGGCTAATTTGGTGGCAAGTCTCAACATAGCGTTTTCAAGGTAGTCAACCAATGTCATTCCAATGTGATCAATTTAGTCCTTGTCTTTTCTGTCTGCTCTCCTCCCATTGTACCTTGCAGTGATAGTATTTACCTCTTCCTCTTGTTACATGTCATCTCACTCTAATCTTTACTGTCCCTCTTTCTTTTCCTCTTGCTACAACACTGCCTTGCATTCATATTCAGGTCAAAGTTACACCCCTATTTTCTATTTTACAGTGTTTAAGTATGATTACTGTGTTTTGCTTTTTTTCCCTTAGTGTTTTGGCACATGACAATTGTGTTTAACCAGTTGGTTGCAAGTGTGTGGTCATTTGGTAGCTAGTGTTTTGAAATGGAAAAAAAGGTGACATTACAAAAGCATCATGTGTGTAATGCATGTAAGGGTGTGTAATGTTTTGCAAATTGCTGTGTGTAGTGTTTTGCAAAAAGTGTGAAGCTGAAAATGTGCTTAGAGTGGTGCCTACCTGAGCCGATGTTTTGGTATTTGAGTATTGGGTTTCATTAACTGTGGAAAACTTTAGATTTTAGCGTGTAAGCAAACATAAAAAACTGTAATTGGGTATATGGTTGCATTAACTGTGTGTAGTGTTTTGTCAACATGGGCCCAGTTTTTAAAATTGAGTTTAAGCAACTGTAAAAAACTGTAATGAATGCATTCATGTCATTTATCAACAGGGGTGCAACTACTCATTTCTAGGGGGGTATGCAAGAATAATTTTGCCCCCCCCCCCCAAAAAAAAAAGTTAATAAAATAGGTAAATACAATTGAATTCATATATTCTCTTACTGTAAAATGAACAAACCCTGCTACCACAACAACAACCACAAAAAAAATTTCCCCCTTTAAAACCACTTGTCCTCAACATTCTACTCGCTCTGTTGAAAGGGGACACAATACATACTGGCTATTTAACCTAAACATTAATGTGACACAACACAATTTACAATTGGAGACCAGAAAACATTAAAACATGTTCATTTCAAACACCAGTTTGTTAATAATAGGCCTATTATCACAAATCAACTGAGTTGGTGTTAACTTAGTATTCCACTTTGTTCTCATGGCCTATGGCCAACGCATTTCCTCATAGACGTCCAGCGTCAATGCACTTCAATGGCCCAGCACGGACCCCTAATTTTCTATGCATGGCAACTGGATGGTCATTGGAGAAATGCCATTTTTTTCTCCCGCCCCCGGACGCAGAGCGTCTCTGGAGGTGAATGGAATGGTGGGCGGAGTTTTGCTGTTGTGGACTTCAAGCAGTCCCCGTGTTGATTGGTGAACCTCTGAATCCAGTTTTGATTGGCTGGCGTTTTTGATACATAGACGGTCACTTGGCTGCTGGAGCTCAGTCCCATCGCGGATGTTGCGTGCGAAGTTGTAAGACAAGCAGTGACCAATTTGTTAACATTTCCTCAGCGAAAATACTTGTTCATCTCTTACACTCTATATAAATCACACGCACACTTATTTCCGTTTTGGTTTATTATAATTTTCTCGTTCGTTTTTAATTTCGTTTCGTTAGAATCATACTGTTAGGTAGGTTGGCGCAAGTGCTACTTAACTAGCCCACTAGCTCTCCTGAACTAGCCCGCTAGTGCACCTGCACTAGCCCGCTAGCAGAGCACTATGGCAGACCGTTTTCTACAGAAGGAACGAAGGGTAGAATGAACGTAGGCTATAAGTAAATGGACAAATGTTATGATTAAGTTGGCAGTGAGCTTCCCCTCTTTGGAATACCAGCATCCGCCACTGAATTACAGTAGTAAAACTCCTCCTCCTCGTCTAACCTACACTGTGATACACTGTGTCTCGGAGCGGGGGCGCCGCCACCGCCCTTCGTCACCACCATAGCTAGATACAGCGCAGAGAGCTGGGGAGAATGCGGTTAGATCATGCAGCTGAGCTGCCACTTTATTCCCTAAAGTGCTGGTCCGGTGTTGTGCATGATCAGACGTGATCAGCGTGACAAACAACCCCACTTGGGTGCCGGCTACCTTTGCAATATGTAATAGCCTGGTGCCATCTCTTTTTGAATATTGGAAATATTCCTTCCCTCACAAGTCATAACCTCTCTCTGGCGCCCCCTGTGGTCTGGCGCCCCCCTGCAATGCATATGCTGCATATATCACTTTTGCGCCACTGTTTATCAATATGTCTGAAAAAATGAAACCCAGATCATGTCATTAGAAAAGTCAGAATGTTACAAAGTGTTTAGGATTGATTACTACAGTGTGTAACTCACTGGAACACAAATAGATCATATGAATCATGTGTGTATGATTTGGCAACAAAATCACATTTTTATAAAAAAGTGTATAGTTTTGTAAACAGAATAGCATTTTGCAATAGAGCTGGGGTGTTCTGTTAATTGGGTGTATGGTTGCATTAACTGTGTGTAGTGTTTTGTCAACATGGGCCCAGTTTTTAAAATTGAGTTTAAGCAACTGTAAAAAACTGTATAAGACCACCAGGTTGTTGAAGGTTGCAGCTAGAAAATGGCTGCCATTCAGAGACAAAGAGTACAGAGAGTCAGAGTGTGAGGGACATACCAAGGAATAGGAGGTAGGAGGAAGATCAAGAGGAAGAGTGATTTTTTCTACTAACCAAATTATAGCCACCATTATAGATCACGTTCTCGTCCATGGGTTGACGACGATCTACCAAATCTTTTAGAGGCCATGGAATTGGCCTGTGACATAGGCACAGGCATGTCAAGGATGGATATGATATGTCAGAACATTCTTTCCCTGCCTGGAAAGGGACATCAGTGCTTGTGATGTGGATGAGATGCTGTGGCCTGGCCCAACCCAAAGGCATGATAAAGCCCAGTGATCTCTTGTTAGCAGCACTGTATACAGCACTTGTAATTTTCATTTGTATTGCATTCCCAAAAGGTATTTTTTGTTTGAAGTATTTTAGCAAGTAATCTAATACTACCACTTTATTTTAGTCTATGTACAGTACAGCTACATCCATTTTGCTTTTTTTCAGTTGAAAATGCATTTTCAGGGTTGTAAAAAAAACCCTGTGCCATTATATGCATATGAACGTTGTGCTTTTCATTTTTTGGTGTAGTGTTTACTAACTGCGCTTTTGCAACAAGAGTTAGGAGTTTTGGGAAATGCATGTGGACAATTGGAGTTTGTGTCTACAGTTTTGAGAAACTAGGGAAAGGTTTCAGAAATGAAGTTTTACAAATTATGAAAAACTGTAGCATCTGTTTAGATTCTACTGTGTGATTTTTTTCTCACAAGAATGCAGCTGTAATATTATTTAGTATTTATTATTTATGATAATTACTGTAATCTTGTCTATTTGGAGAAGACTTGGTTTGAGGGTCGTTTGAAGAGCATTTTATTAAAGAATTACAGTGAGATCACAGAAATAAAACAAATGCAAGGTGTGTGTGTCTTCATTCACGTGTTTTTAAAAGAAATACGAAGCATAAGGTGAAAAGAGAAAAAGGAGGAGGAGAAAGAGAAGAAAGAGAGAGAGGAGGCGAGAGAGCAAGACAGAGAACACAGAGAGAAAGAGAGAGAAGGGGAAAGCGAAAACGAGAGAAGGAGAGAGAGAGAGAAGAGAGAGAGGGAGAGAGAGAGAGAAGGAGAGAGAGAGAAAGAGCAACATCTCAATCTGTGCCGCATGTCTTTTTATTGCGCTCCGTAATTGAGGTGGTTTTCCAAAACAGGTGAAGGCTGCCAAGCGTGACTAATGACCCACCCTCTCTCTCTCCCTCTCTTCTTCTCTCTCTCCCTCTTTCTGCCTTTCTTTTTCTCTGTCTCCCTCTGTCTCTCTCTCTCCCTCTCTCTCCCATCCCCCCCCCCCTCTCTCTCCCTCTCTCTCTCTTTTTTTCTCTATCTCTCTCTCTCTCTTGCTGATTCACTCACATCCCACCACCCCGAACCCTACCACCCCCACCCTCTCTCTCTCTTTTTCTCTCATTCTCACTCTCTCTCTCTCTCTCTCTCACTCTCTCTCTCTCTGTTTCTCTCCCCCTCTCGCTCTCCCCCCCCCCCTCTCTTTCTCCCTCTCTCTATCTCTCTCCCTCTCTTGCTGATTCACCCCACCCCCCCTGAACCCTACCACCCACATCCTCTCTCTCTCTCTTTCTCTCATCCTCTCTCTCTCTCTTTCTCTCATCCTCTCTCTCTCTTTCTCTCATTCTCTCTCTCTCTCTCTCTCTTTCTGTCACTCTGTCTCAATCTCTCTCCCGCTCTCTCTCTCTCACGTGTCCATTCCCCACCATCCCCACCCTCTAATAGTAACCTCGGCCATTTTGTTTCCCCCAAAATGAGAGCGTTGAGGGGAGAAGATGAGGGCAGCGGCTGGGTGTGAGTGTGAGCACTGGGCTAACAGGTCCTCACCTCTCTCTGGCCAGCGCTGTTGACGCTCAGAGACAAGGCCGGATGGACATGTGTGGGCGTGTGTGTGTGTGTTGATGTGTGTCAGTGTGTGTGAGTGTGTGTCGGTGTGTGTGTCAGTGTGTGTGAGTGTGTGTTGGTGTGTGTGTCGAATTGTGTCAGTGTGTATGAGTGTGTCACTGTGTGTGTGTTTCAGTGTGTGTCCGTGTGTGTGTGTGTGCGGTTGTGTGTATCAGTATGTGTGTGTGTGTCTCTGTGTGTGTGTGATTGTGTGTGTGTGTGTGTGTGTGTGTGTGTGTACATCTCAGCATCCTAGTCCTCCCTGATCAGCCTTCTTGCATGCTCTCCCAACCTGTGATTTTAAGCAGATGATACACATTGTCTGGGGATTAGCAGAAATGGAACGAAAATTGTGTATTTTTTTCTTTCAGACATCAGAGGAGGGAGGTTGAGGGTGGGGGGGGTGGGGGGGGGGGATGGAGAGAAAATGAAGAGAGACAGAAAAAGAGAGAGAAATGGGGAGAGAGGGGGAGAGAGGGAGAGGGAGAGGGAGAAGGAGAATAAATGCCAGAAAATGGAGTATAAAACCCACTCTTCTCTCACTGTTTCTACCCCAAGGTCACCCCATCAGAATAGATGGGTGGCAATCGGATCACCAGCAATCTTCCTCTCCCCCTCTCTCTCTTTTTTGCCTGCTTTTCTCCTCATCCCTCTCTTTTCTTTCCCTATCTCTCTCTCTCTCTCTCTCTCTCTCTCTCTCTCCTCGCTTGTTTCCCACCCCTTTCCATTCCCCATTCATTCTGTTGGGCTCATTGTTTTCTCTCAGGCCTGTTGTTCCCCTCCTTTCTTCTTCTTCTTCTTCTCTTTCTTCTCTCTCTCTCTCTCCTTTTCTCTCCTCACTGATCAGGCGGCAGACAGCGTGTAAGTGTTCTAACCCGAAGGAGTCTCTTAGAAGGCTGGCGATTGGCTGCGGCCGAGAGCCCTGTTCACAATCGATTACGGCGCCACGCTCCTCGCCACTCGCTACCTCCCTCCCTCCCTCCCTGCACATTTGTCAGGCTTCCTTATACACACACACACACACACACACACACACACACACACATAGGCATACACACATACACACACACACACAGGCATACACACACACACATATACACACACATATACACATATATACAGGCATGTACACACTCACACACCACACACACACACACACACACACACACACATAGGCATACACACATACACACACACACGCATAGGCACACACACACACACACACACACACACACTCACATACACACTCACATACACATATATAGGCACACACACACACACATATACACACTCACATACACATATATACAGGCATGTACACACACACTCACACACACTCTCTCTCACACACACACACATAGGCATACACACACACTTACACACAATACACAATATACACATATACACACACAGACATATACACACTCACATACACATATACACAGGCACATATACACACACAGACACACTCACACTGGCATATATACACACACAGACACACATATGCACATCTACACACACAGACACACACACACACACACACACCCACACACACACACACACACACACACACACACAATCACACACAGACTTACTATATACACACTCTTTTTTGTCCTGAGTTGAATGTTGGCCTTCTACATGACCTCTAAAATTGTTCTAAAATTATTGAAAGCTTTTAACACACACAGGCACACTCAGACAAAGATACACACACACACACACACACACACACAGACCTACACACACACACAAACCTACACACACACACACACACACGCTTATGCTGCACATGTTGCGTGCACAGACTGAGACAACTCTACCCTGTCCTACACATTTCTCACCTTTTCTCACACTTTCCCACAGCTTTGTCTTCCACACTTCTCCACCTTCCTGTCTCTGTCTTCTCCTTCTCTCCTTTTCTCCTTCTCCTGCTCTACCTCTACCTTAGTATCCGACCCTCACCTTTTCTCTCTTTCTGTCTTTGTCCTTCTTTTCACCTCCTCCTCTCCCTTTCTACCTTAGTATCCGACCCTAACCTATTCTCTCTTTTCTGTCTTCTTCTTCTCTCCTTCTCTCCTTCTCTCCTCCTCTCCCTTTCTACCCTAGTATCCTACTCTAACCTGTTCTCTTTTTCTGTCTTTGTCCTTCTCTTCACCCCTCCTCTCCCTTTCTACCCCTAGTATCTGACCCTAACCTATTCTCTCTATCTGTCTTCTTCTTTTCTCCTTCTCTCCTTCTCTCCTCCTCTCCCTTTCTACCTTAGTATCCCACTCTAACCTCTTCTCTCTTTCTGTCTTTGTCCTTCTCTTCACCTCCTTTGCCTCTACACCTCCCTTCTTCGTTCCACCATTCACATCTTCCCCGGTCCTTTCATCTCTCTTTAGTTCCACCATCTTGTCTCTTCCTTTCTCCCTCCCTCTCCCTTTGGTGGTCCTTCAACTTTCTTTCTGATCTCTTTCTTTCTTTCTTTCTTTCTTTCTTTCTTTCTTTCTTTCTTTCTTTCTGGCTTCTTCTCTCTCCTCACACCTCTCGTTCCTTCTCACCCACTCTTTCTTTCTTTCTTTCTTTCTTTCTTTCTTTCTTTCTGGTCTGCCTGACTTTTCCTCTCTCCTCACACCTCTCGTTCCCTCTCCCCCACTCTCTCTTTCTTTCTTTCTTTCTATCTTTTTTTCTCTCTTTCTCTCCTACTCTGTGCATCTGTCTGTTTCGCTCTCTCTGTGTCCCACCTCCTCTGCACTCCTCCTCCAGCACTGACGGTGAAGTGTGTGTGTGTGTGTGTGTGTGTGTGTGTGTGTGTGTTCATCTAAATCTTCCCAGGTGCATTCATCAGTCTTCATCAGAAGGGCCCTCTCTTCCCACACACACTCTTACTCTCTTACTCACGCACTTACACACTCACTCTCCTCCAGCTC